>JAODPA010147370.1:0-15284 GCA_025585075.1 Nepenthes mirabilis
AGCCCAACCGATCCAAATATCCTCCAAAGATTTTTCAATATTTAATAAATTTTATCACGTTCAATTTGCCCAAAATTATAATTAATATTAAATTAATCCGAACAAAGATCCAGAATATTACATGGCTTGTTATTATATTATGGTTTTGTTATACTTCCGCAGAATTTGATGATTTAGTTACACTTCCGTATTTATGTTGATATTTTGTGCTTTGTTTTATTTTAGATAGCATCTCTCAAGATCTAATACGGTAGATAGGAGTACTGTATTGGAGCCATGGACGATATGGCAGATGTTATGATCTTGTGTGTTGTGTTGTAGGCTTTGTGTTAATTATTTTGGTTAGATGTGTGCCTGTACAGGATGTATTTGAGCAAGTTATATTATTGTTTTCGTTCAGTTGTATAGAAAACTCTGCCGAAATTTCTATAGAATCTATAAATATTAATTATGGACTTTGGTTTATGTTACCAATGACGGAGGTTATTTGATGGAGAATAATTTGGTCCGTCACAACGATCACCTAAATTTGAGAAGAAAGACTGATGTGAAATCAAGGACTTCAAATCGAAAAATACCCAAGGAATTCAATGCCATGAGTGTAAAGATTTTGATGACTATCGAGTTGAATGCCCGAATTTTAAATGCCAATAAGGTCATACCTTTAAAGTTAATGTGACCTTAAATGATGACAAAGAAGAAGAGGTTTAAAAATACTCTGAAAATGGCCCTATCAAATACATGGCCTTTATGACCCAATTGTGTGGCAATGATGAACATCCAGCAGAAAATTTTAATCAATCTGATGACTCTGAGTATGAGTCAGAAGCTGAATTTAATGAGATTCAAGAAGTATATGATAAACTATTTATGAAATATTTAAAAGTAAAGAAATTAAATAAAACCTTAAACTGTAAACTCATAGATTTGGAAAAAGAAAAATTAGCTCTAAAATTCGAATTAGATACAAAAGTTCAAGAAGTTGAGAACCTGAAAAGTTTATTTTTTGAAAAAATCATAACTCTTGAATCTAACCTTGAGGTTGCTCGCAATAATTTAAAACAATTTTCAAATGAGTCCAAAAAATTGGACCATATGCTCAGGTTAAGAAAAATTGGTAGAAATAAATAGGGTTTGCGGTATGTTGACAATATTCGCCAACATGGCATGCAATCTAAAACTATTTTTATTCCCGCCACAAAAATTTCACACAAAAATATTAACACATTCAAAATCACTAAGTCAATGCCCTAATGTGTGGATAAAAGATTTAACTCAAATCCTTTGCTTGATCCATATAGCCAAAAAGTTATGAACAAACCTACCAAGTTTGTGCCAACTTGTCATGCTTGTGGAAAGATTGGCCACATTCGTTCCCACTGCTACACCATAAATTTTCTGTTCCATCAAAGACAATGAACAAAAATGTCCAAACTTGTTCATCATATTCAACAATTAAATGTACAAGTAAAAAGGTTAAATTAGAAAGTAAATTCAGAGAGAAAAGCATTGGTTAAGAAAAGTTACTTTTATTACCCATTGGCCATTTGTGACAAAAAGGGAGAGTACATTTCTATTCTTCGGGGAGATTATTCCTGTTAGGAGGAGTTAAAGAAGTTATTGTCTGTTTAAAAGGGAAAGGGGGACCATTTCTGTTATTTTTTAATCTTCTTATTTTTGTAAGAGGGAGTGCTTCATTTATTTTTATTGCTACTACATTGCCATATTATATTCTCTTGTATCCTACTTGTTTATACTAACCATATTTGATTAGATAACACAGTTATAATATCAATGCGGCAGTTATAATATTAACACAGCAGTACTAGTATAAATTTTTATATTTTCTTAATGTATTATTTATATTTCTCATTAGGTGTAGATTTTGATGTACACTGGTTCTATCTCGGTGGTGTATAAATCCGTACTTTACTTGTATTTTTTTATTTTATGGGTTTTGTCATGGAATTGCCAAAGGGGAAGATTGTTATTGTCATTTTTATGATTGGTATATTTCGTAACCATATGTAATCTTATCTCGATATCGGGTTATAACTTGTTAAAATACTGCATCAATATATTCTTGTGGCTGCCTATTCTCGGATCAACATATGCATTGTGTCTGCCTCTCTCCTGACACCTACTCGAGCCAAAAATCCCAAGACCCGACACTCGCTGTGAGCTCTCCACCCACTCAAGCCAAAATTCCCAAGACCATGTGCTCGTCGTGCGCTAGATCTATGCTCGAGCGCAAATTCCAGAAACCCCCCGCTCGCTGCTCGCCTCCTCCACGCTCGAGCTCCACTAGGATTTTCTCCATAACCCTCATTGCGCTTGCCACGCTCGAGTGCTGCGGCAATAGGATATTTTTTTGAACGGTTTTTTGTGCCATTTAAAAATAATTGTCTTATATTTTTAAAACCCTAAGACTCTTGGCAGTTGTTTGGAGCGTCCACTTGAAAGAAATCTAAGTTACACTCCATTAATCTTGCTCCATTGGAGAAAACTGAAACTACAATATTGTGCTTCATGTTCTAATGAGTTTTCTCAACTTTTCTCCTTTTCGATTCAACATCTCTACCCTTCTACTTTTGTTGGTGATGTCGGTATAGTGAAGGACACCCGATCGTATTCGGTAATTCAAGTGGTACAAGAGGAAAGATTGGCGTGAAAATCGGAATGTGTCCGGTTCTATTGCCACGGGTAAATCCAAGGAGTTCATCAATAGGGATCACAAGATGGGAGTAAGTCGGTTAGGTTAGCGCGTCATTACCACTCGATCTATAAGTTGATTTTCATAGTGTATTTGTAACGACCCAAACTTTAAAAGTATAGAAAACCCCAGTCATCGAGTCCGGTCAACGCCAGTTGACCAAAAAATGCAATAGGAAAAGTAAACTTCGGCCCTTATTTAATGAAAATCCACTCCGGATTTCTGTGAAAATCTAGTCCGAATTCATTGAAAAAAGGAGTTTGGATGATCCCTTGAAAAGAAGTCCGAATTTCCGTCCAGCCATGTGAGGCCGAAGTAGCCTTGAAGGCCGGAGGTATTTGTGATTGGTAAAGCTGAAGTTGTTGATCCGGTCAACGCCAGTTAGTTGACCGGAATGCGTAAATAAGGAAACCAAATACGATGGAATGATAATTAATGGGGAAATCCTTCTAATAAGGAAACGGAGCAAAAAGAAATAACCAGTAAGGAAACTTCGTAATAAGGAAACCGTGTATAAGGAAATGATGAATAATAAGGAAACTTTAAAATTTAGAAAATCCTGCGAATTTCCCCGAGGGTTGCCAAACCCTAATGACGGTTACCAGGCTCAAGGGCCTATAAATGAGACTTTAGAGAGAGGAAAAAAAGGGGCACTCGATATGGCTTGACCAAAAGTTCAATACGAAATAAAGAAATTCAGGTAAGAGTACTCACCCTATTTTTAAAGTTCATGATTGTTATGCATGTTTGTAATATGAGTAAATCTGATATTTTTATGAAAGTATATTTTAGAATGAATGAATGTTTATTCTGTTCCTTTATCCGATATTTTGATCGACTTATGTTTCTGTGCGTATGATGTTTGTTCTGTTGTTTGAATTAATGAAGAATCGTTCGTAATCGCATGTTTAAAAAAGAAGTCCTGTTATTCATGATGTTCGGTTTTATTCTGCTTGGAAACATGATTATTTGTCAATCGATATGAATTTCGATAAATGCATGTTTAAGGTAAAGAACTTCGGCCTTAAGATGGAACAAGAACTCCTGTAAATGAACTCTGATTTCTGTCGAAAAGATCTCTGCTTTTAAGAAAAAGAGCTCCGACATTTTTAGAAAGTTACTCCATCCCTTTTGGAAAAAAAAGAACTCCGGATTTTTAGAGCGTCGAAATTTAAAAGAAACAGAACTCCGACTTTTAGAGTTTCGGCTTTTAAAAGAAAAAGAACTCCGGATATTAAAGAAAAGCCACTCCGGTTTTGAGCACTCCGGATATTAAAGAAAAGTCACTCCGATTTAGCACGCCGGATTTAAAAGAAAAGTCACTCTGGTTTCAAAGCTCCGGATTTTAAAGAAAGAATCACCCCGGATTTTTTAAGAAAGAATCACTCCGGATTTTAAAGAAAGAATCACTCCGGATTTTAAAGAAAGAATCACTCCAGATTTTAAAAAAAGCACTCCGGTTTTAGAGCTCCGGATTTTAAAGAAAGAAGCACTCCGGTTTTAGAGTTCCGGATTTTAAGAAAGAATCACTCCGGATTTTAAAGAAGGAAGCACTCCGGTTTTAGAGCTCCGGATTTTAAAGAAAGAAGCACTCCGATTTTAGAGCTCTAGATTTTAAGAAAGAATCACTCTGGATTTTAAAGAAAGAACCACTCCGAATTTTAAAGAAAGAAGCACATTGGTTTTAGAGTTCTGAATTTTAAAGAAAGAATCAGTCTGGTTTTAGAACTCCGCCCTTTTTAAGAAAGAACTTCAACCTTAACGTCCTTAAAGAAGCACTCTGTCCTTAAGAAGCACTCCGTCCTTTTGTTTGAAAATGAACTCCAGCCTTGACAAAAGAGAACTCCGGCTTTTTACTCCAACTTTTTACTCCGACTTTTGATAACAACTCATGATACAAGAACTCCGGCCTTTAACAAAAGAACTTCGGCTTTTGCAAGGAACTCCAGCTTTGTAAAGAACTCTGACTTTGACAAAAGAACGCCGGCTTTAAGAAGTCCGGCCCTCTGTATGAAAAAGAACTCCGGCCTATTTTTAATGAACATGAAAAATGTATGTAATACGGACAGCAAGTAGAACTCTATGACTTCCGACATCCGAACTATGATGAATGGCCATGAAAAGATATGAACCGAGTCTCCCTTAAAATTGCTGTTAAACATGGATGAAGGATATTAGAGTGACACTCGAGGATTGCCTCCTGGGCCACGGGAGGGGACTTTCTGGTGTCATAAGAACTATGGACTACGGCTCCGTATGCCGGGTTAAAGGCATCACCTCCCGCCCCGGGGAGCATAATGAGGGGATACGGCCTTAGATTGTGGGGTTACACACAACCCATCCTCGATATTGTCCGCTCCCGTCCGGTCCCTAAAGATCCCTAAGATGATAAGAATCTTCAATGATTTTATTAGTTTCCGAGACAAGACAATAAGGAAAGGAACTTCCTAACTAAAGACATGATGATTTCAAATTTCTGTTTTATCCGCTTATATATATATGATTTCCGTTTTCTGCATGTGAGTATCTTGCTGGGCTTTGTGCTCACTCTTGTTGTTTTCAGATGATGAAAGGCTCATGGAGGACAAAGTTGAGTAGAATTTCATGATGTAGCCAAATAGTCTGGTTGACCGGTGTTGACTAAATGAAGAGCTTATTTAATTTTCTCTGGTACCAACTGTGATAGCCCGGCCTTATTTCACTTCATAAAGCTGCCGTCAGCCCATAATTCTTGCCTTAAAATAAGATAATAAATTGACATAAAATTTTTTCTTTTTAATCATACACAGGATCTCGTGAGGCCGGACTATATAAAGCTGGCCCACCGGTTTGATTTCAA
The DNA here is from genome assembly GCA_025585075.1 of Nepenthes mirabilis. Taxonomy (NCBI): domain Eukaryota; kingdom Viridiplantae; phylum Streptophyta; class Magnoliopsida; order Caryophyllales; family Nepenthaceae; genus Nepenthes; species Nepenthes mirabilis. Next base: position 5,553 of record JAODPA010147370.1, read on the forward strand.
ACTTATCCGGCCAACTCTAATGTTTGCCGGACCTAATTGCCTTGAATTCTTAGGTCTATGATTTCATGAGAGGTCGGTCTATGATCGTTTTACCAACGAGCGCGTTCCTGAATTCTTAGGGGAACCCGACCCGTTGAAGGCTGATACTTGGATCCAACGATTGAAGAAGGTATTTGCAGTAATTAAGTGTCCTACTAAAGACATGGTTCTCTATGCCACCCATAAGCTGACTGGTGAGGCCCACCACTGGTGGGAAATGCAGAAGAGAGTTTTCAGTGTACCAGATCGGGATATTAGTTGGGAAATATTTGAAGCAGCGTTTCTGGAGAAGTATTTCCCTGCTCATCTTCGTGGACAGAAGGAGGATGAATTCCTTCGTCTAAGGTAGGGTACTCGCTCTGTGGCAGAATACAATGTAAAGTTTACAGAGTTATCCCGCTATACTCATTTTGTGGTGGAAGACCCGGAGAGGAAGGCCAGGAGGTTCTTTCAGGGACTAAGGGATGATATTAGGAGGCATCTCTCAACTCTGATGTTGGCCACTTACGGAGAGGTGCTCGCGAAGTCTGTTATCTATGAGAAGGAGTTGGAGAAAGGAGCATTGCTCAGACAAAGGACGTTTAGTCAAACTTCAAGGGCCAGTGCTAGTGGAGGCCCTTCTAAGAAAGCAAGACCTTCGAGTTCCATGGGGAGCACCGGTTCTCTTTGTTAGGAAGAAGGACGGGACCATGAGACTATGCGTGGATTATCGCGAACTGAACAAAATTACCACCAAGAACAAATATCCTCAGTCAAGGATTGATGACCTCCTTGACCAATTACAAGGAGCTTGCGTATTTTCAAAAATCGACCTTAGATCTGGGTATCATCAACTTCAGATCAGAAAGAAAGATATAGCAAAGACGACGTTCCGGACTAGATATGGGCATTATGAATTTATAGTGATGCCTTTTGGGTTGACTAATGCCCCGGCCGTCTTTATGGACTTGATGAATCGAATTTTTCAACCATACCTGGACAAGTTTGTGATCGTCTTTATTGATGACATTCTTGTGTATTCGAAAAGCCATGAGGAGCATGAGGTGCATTTACGGACTACGCTCCAGATTCTTATGGAGCATCAGCTGTTCGCCAAATTGAAAAAGTTCAATTTTTGATTAGAGGAAGTGGGATTCTTTGGTCACGTCATCTCTAAAGAAGGGATTTCCGTCGACCCTAAAAAGGTGGAAGTAGTGGTAAATTGGAACCGGCCAACCTCTGTGACCGAGGTGCGAAGCTTCTTAGGCTTGGCTGGATACTATAGACGGTTCGTGAAAAACTTTTCCCAAATCGCTTTGCCACTCACGCATTTAACCAAGAAGGATGCCAGATTTGAGTGGATCAAGGATTGTGAAGAGAGTTTCCAGACGCTTAAAGACCGGTTAACTTCTGCTTCGATCCTGACCATCCCAAATGAATCAGGAGGACTGATTGTTTATTGCGATGCCTCAAAGATTGGGTTAGGCTGTGTTTTAATGCAACACGGAAGGATAATCGCCTATGGGTCGCGGCAGCTGAAAGATCATGAAAAGAATTATCTAACTCACGATCTGGAATTAGCCGCAGTAGTGTTTGCATTGAAAACCTGAAGGCATTACCTGTATGGTGAGAGATTTTTGGTCTACTCCGATCATAAGAGTCTAAAGTATTTATTCTCCCAAAAGGAACTAAACATGAGGTAGAGAAGGTGGATTGAATTTCTGAAAGACTATGATTGTGAAATCCGTTACGAACCAGGAAAAGCGAACGTAGCTGCCGACGCACTAAGTAGACAACCTAGTATTCTGGCCAAAATGCAAGTTAAGCAAATGAAAATGCTGGACTGTCTCATGTACCAAGACGTCCAGCGTTATGTGCAAGAAAAGTGAATGATCTTGACGTACCTTCAAGTTCAACCAGAGGTGATAAATGAGGTAAAGGGATGTCAGGCGAATGATTCTTTCCTTGTAAAGATCATGAGTGAACTGGACAAAGCATCCCGAAGTGGCTTTCACGTTATGCCGGATGGAGTATTAAAATTTAGAAATCGGTTATGTGTGCCGGACAATAAAGAATTAAAGGAGAAAATTCTTAAGGAAGCTCATCGATCCCGTTATATGATTCACCCAGGAGCCAATAAAATGTATCAGGATTTGAAGAAAATATTTTGGTGGAGGAATATGAAGAGAGATATTGCATCTTACGTGAAAAAGTGCCTTGTGTGCCAACAAGTAAAGGCCGAGAGAAAGCAGCCGTCTGGGTTATTGCAACCAATGCCATTTCCAGGTTGAAAATGGGAAGACATTACCATGGATTTTGTAACCGGTCTGTCAAGGACGCCAAGAAAACATGATGCTATTTGGATGATTGTTGACCAGTTAACAAAGTCAGCCCATTTCCTAACAATCCGGACGACTTACTCCCGTGATAAATTGGCCCAACTGTACGTAAACAAGGTTGTCAGACTTCATGGTGTCCCTGTTTCTATTGTATCAGATAGAGACCCTCGTTTTGTTTCAAAGTTCTGGAAAAGTCTACACAAAGAATTGGGGACAGAATTAAAATTCAGTACCGCTTTTCATCCCCAAACTGACGGCCAGTCAGAACGAACTATCCAAATCCTTGAGGATATGTTAAGGGCCTCGATTTTAGAGATGAAAGGGGCTTGGGATAATTCATTAGCTCTAGCAGAGTTTGCTTATAATAACAGTTACCAGGCCAGCATTGGAATGGCTCCTTTTGAAGCCTTGTATGGGAGAAAATGTAGGTCGCCGATTCATTGGGAAGAACACGAAGATAAAAGGATTTTGGGTCTAGACATCATTAAAGAGACGGCAGAAAGGATAAAGTTATTACATGAAAATCTCAGAGTAGCTCAGAACAGACAAAAGAGCTATACAGACCGGAGGAAATCCACATTAGAATTTAAAAAATGCGATTTTGTATTCCTAAAGGTATCGTCATCCAAAGAGAAATACAGATTCGGGATAAAAGGGAAGCTAAAGCCACGATTTATTGGCACTTTTGAAATTCTAGAAAGGATCAGAACAGTAGCTTACAGACTTGCACTACCTCCAAATTTGGCAGAAGTTCATGAGGTGTTCCATATATCAATGCTTCGGAAGTATGTCCATGATTCTACTTATGTAATTGAGTATGAACTTTTGACAATCGACAAGGACTTGTCCTATGTAGAGGAACCAGTAAAAATCTTGGATCGAAGGGAACAGAGACTATGCACCAAATCAATCGCTCTAATAAAGGTGCTCTGGAAGAATCACACACCCGAAGAGGCAACTTGGGAACGAAAGGAAGAAATTCAGAACAAATACCCCTATTTATTTTCTCGAGGTTAGTAATTCTATTTAAAATTTCGAGGACAAAACTTTTATAAGTGGGAAAGATTGTAACGACCTAGACTTTAAAAGCATAGAAAACCCCAGTCATCGAGGTTGGTCAACGCCAGTTGACCGGAAAATGCAATAGGAAAAGTAAACTTCGGCCCTTATTTAATGAAAACCCACTCCGAATTTCTGTGAAAATCTAGTCCAGATTTCCTGAAAAAAGGAGTCCGGAATATCCCTTGAAAAGAAGTCCGGATTTCCGTCCAGCCATGTGAGGCCAAAGTAGCCTTGAAGGCTGGAGTGTATTTGTGATTGGTAAAGCCGAAGTTGTTGATCCAGTCAACGCCAGTTAGTTGACCGGAATGCGTAAATAAGGAAACCAAATACGATTGAATGATAATTAATGGGGAAATCCTTCTAACAAGGAAACGGAGCAAAAGGAAATAACCAGTAAGGAAACTTTGTAATAAGGAAACCGTGTATAAGGAAATGATAAATAATAATGAAACTTTAAAATTTAGAAAACCCTGTGAATTTCCCCGAGGGTTGCCAAACACTAATGACGGTTACCAGGCTAATGGCCTATAAATGAGACTTTAGAGAGAGGAAAAAAGTGGGCACTCGATAGGGCTTGGCCAAAAGTTCAAGGCGAAATAAAGAAATTCAGGCAAGAATACTCACACTGCTTTTAAAGTTCATGATTATTATGTATGTTTGCAATACGAGTAAATCTGATATTTTTATGAAAGTATGTTTTAGAATGTATGAATCTTTATTCTGTTCCTTTATCTGATATTTTGATCGACTTATATTTCTGTGCGTACGATGTTTGTTCTGTTGTTTGAATTAAAGAAGAATCGTTCGTAATCGCATGTTTAAAAAAGAAGTCCCGTTATTCATGATGTTCGGTTTTGTTCTGCTTGGAAACATGATTATTTGTCAATTTATATGAACTTCGATAAATGCATGTTTAAGGTAAAGAACTTCGGCCTTAAGATGGAACAAGAACTCCTGTAAATGAACTCTGGTTTCTGTCGAAAAGATCTCTGGTTTTAAGAAAAAGAGCACCGGCATTTTTAGAAAGTTACTCCGTCCCTTTTGGAAAAAAAAAGAACTCCGGATTTTTAGAGCGTCGAATTTTAAAAGAAACAGAATTCCGGCTTTTAGAGTTTCGGCTTTTAAAAGAAAAAGAACTCTGGATATTAAAGAAAAGCCACTCCGGTTTTGAGCACTGCGGATATTAAAGAAAAGTCACTCCGGTTTAGTACGCCAGATTTAAAAGAAAAGTCACTCTGGTTTCAGAGCTCCGGATTTTAAAGAAGGAATCACCCCAGATTTTTTTAAGAAAGAATCACTCCGGATTTTAAAGAAAGAATCACTCCGGTTTTAGAGCTCCAGATTTTAAAGAAAGAAGCACTCCGGTTTTAGAGCTCCGGATTTTAAGAAAGAATCACTCCGGATTTAAAGAATGAACTACTCCGGATTTTAAAGAAAGAAGCACTCCGATTTTAGAGCTCCGGATTTTAAAAAAGAATCACTCCGGATTTTAAAGAAAGAACCACTCCGGATTTTAAAGAAAGAACCACTCCGGATTTTAAAGAAAGAAGCACACCGGTTTTAGAGCTCCGGATTTTAAAGAAAGAATCAATCCGGTTTTAGAACTCCACCCTTTTTAAGAAAGAACTTCGGCCTTAACGTCCTTAAAGATGCACTTCGTCCTTAAGAAGCACCCCGTCCTTTTGTTTGAAAATGAACTCCGACCTTGACAAAAGAGAACTCCAACTTTTTACTCCGACTTTTTACTCCGGCTTTTGATAACAACTCATGATACAAGAACTCCGGCCTTTCACAAAAGAACTTCGGCTTTTGCAAGGAACTCCAGCTTTGTAAAGAACTCCGGCTTTGACAAAAGAACGTCAACTTTAAGAAGTCCGGCCCTCTGTATGAAAAAGAACTCCGGCCTATTTTTAATGAACATGGAAAATACATGTAATACGGACAGCAAGTAGAACTCTATGACTTCCGACATCCGAACTATGATGAATGGCCATGAAAATATATGAACCGAGTCTCCCTTAAAATTGCTGTTAAAGATGGATGAAGGATATTAGAGTGACACTCGAGGATTGCCTCCTGGGCCACGGGAGGGGACTTTCTGGTGGCATAAGAATTATGGACTACGGCTCCATATGCCGGGTTAAAGACATCACCTCCCGCCCCGGGGAGCATAATGATGGGATACGGCCTTAGGTTGTGGGGTTACACACAACCCGTTCTCGATATTGTCCGCTCCCGTCCGGTCCCTAAAGATCCCTAAGATGATAAGAATCTTCAATGATTTTATTAGTTTCCAAGACAAGACAATAAGGAAAGGAACTTCTGAACTAAAGACATGATGATTTCGAATTTCTGTTTTATCCGCTTAGATATATATGATTTCCGTTTTTTGCATGTGAGTATTTTGCTGAGCTTTGTGCTCACTCTTGTTGTTTTCAGATGATGAAAAGCTCATGGAGGACGAAGTTGAGTAGAATCTCATGGTGTAGGCAAATAGTCTGGTTGACTGGTGCTGACTAAATGAAGAGCTTATTTAATTTTCTCTGATGTTTTGTGGAGACTTGTAAAACTGTTCCACTGTTTTAACTTATCAATGTTAGCATGTTTCGGTGTTATGAATAAAAGTTATAATTTTTAGTAAGCATCTCTAGGCAATTAAGTCCGACAAACATTAGAGTTGGCCGGACAAGTTTGAAATCAAACCGGTGGGCTAACTTTATAAAGTCCGGCCTCACGAGATTCTGTGTATGAGTGAAAAGAAAAAATTTTATGTCTATTTATTATCTTATTTTAAGGCAAGAATTATGAGCTGACGCGGCTTTATGAAGTGAAATAAGGCCGGGCTGTCACAGTATTACTTCCCTGGCCGTTGAAATTCGGAGGGTTTCTTTCGATTATCGTAAGTATCGAGTTTTTCATTCGTCACCAAAAAGCGTGTCTTCTTATTATTGCTCATAATTATGTATATTGTGCATACTTGTTATTATTGTTAATATCTAGACACAAATATTCTTTACGTGTATTGAATATTTAATTTTGTATCGCTTTCACTAATTTATTGTTAGGGGTCGAAACAGTTGTGCGATTTGGGACCGAAACGGTTTTTTTCAATTAGCAAGAGCATATTTTGCCTTAGTGATAGTGTTAGTGGTAACAAATTGTTTGACACTTCCAATTCACCACTCCATTTCCAAATGTAAACACAAATCCTATTATGAATTTTTTTTATCACGAACATCTAATTAAAAATCAGCATCTATATAACCTCAAACAGCTAGTATATCCTCTCCATTATACACCAAAGTATAGTATTTAGTTCTTTTCGTATACTAGAATATATACTTCATAGCTGCCCAATGTTCAAGCTTTAGATTAGACTAATATCTAGTAATTACACCAACTGAATAATATATATCTGGTCTAGTGCAATGCATTGTATACATGAGACTGTCGATAGCCAAAGCATAAGGACAGTTCGTCATTTTATCTTTCTCTTCCAATGTTTTAAGACACACATTCTTAGATAGATTAATCTCTTGTCTAAAGGATAGGAACACTTTCTTGGCATCTTGCATAGTGAACTTAGCCAGTGTACGCTCCATATAGTTTAACTGTGAAAGTCAAAAACTTCCTTTTTTTAGATCTCTAAACAATGTAAGATGCTTCCTCGAGATCTTTGATTGAGAATTGGTTTGCTAACCAAATTTTAACTGATGAGATAGCTCTAATGTTATTTCTAATAAGTAAAGTATCATTCACATAAAAGATTAAAGATAATATTATATTCCCACTAATTTTCTATAAAATACAAATTTCATCCATATTTTTTTAAAAAAACAAATGTTTTGATTAACTCATCAAACCAAATGTTCCATTGACATTATGCTTATTTTAGTCCATAAATAGATTTAACCAACTTGCACACTTTTGACTCATTTCCAAGACATATGAAATATTGAAATTGTTTTATATAAATCTCCTCTTGGATATACCTATTTAAAAATATAGTTTTAATATCCATTTACTGTATCTCATAATTATAAGAAGTGATAATCAACAAATAAATACTAATGGACTTAAGTATAAGAACAATAGAAAAAGTTTTCTCATAGCCAATATTATATTTTTTTAGTATAATATCGGTCTAACTTAAAGATATCTACATTTTCAATAGATCATGTTTTCCTTTTATAAACTCATATACAACCTGTAGACTTGATGCCTTCTGATTGGTCCTCTAAGGTCCATACCTCATTTGAATACGTAAAGTTGGTTTATGATTCCACTGCAAATTTCCAATGTGTAGCATTTATATTGCTTAATGCCTCTTCGTAAGTGATCTATTCCCTCTAATTCCATATAATAAATCTCATCTATACGTTGATATTTTATAATTCTGAATGATTTAGTCTCATTTATGGACAGAATTGTATCTTCCTTATTATTCTCAACTATCTCAACAATAGACTTGGCAGAATGCTCATTAGCAGCAATGTTGCTTCTTCTTTCATTTGGAATGTACTCTTCTTCAAGAAAAAAATAGTATTCCTATTAATAATTATCTTATTATCACGTAGGTTATAAAACTTGTTGGCGCTGAACACGCGGAAGGCATGATGACCGAGCGGTTGAGGTTCTCGGATAGCAACAGAGAAAAGCTCTCGGACAGGCAAAGAAAAACAACAGAAACCGAGAACACACAAAGAGATTTTTGGCGTGCAAGTACCCTCCTTTAACCAAGGGAAAAACCACCGAAAAATACATTATAAAAGATTATTACAATCGTTAGCTACTCAAGTTTCAAACAAAAAAAACAAGTGTATGTCTCTCTCTCTCTACAAGTGTTTTCTCTCTTTCTCTACAGAACTTACCACACAGCTCTCTCAATGCTCACGCCTTCACAAAGTTGCGACCCGCACAAGAGCTGAATGCATATACATATATATACACGTCCAGGATGCCAGTGTGGATTGCCAGCCAGGACGACAGCCACCCTACTGCCACCCTACAACCACCATTCTGTCGGCAGGGTGGTGGGAAAGTGGAGCAGGACTGTCATGGCAGCCGCAGGCCTGCGTGTCAGATGACAGTCCTGCTACCTGGAAAGCTACTCCCTCTGCGGCGTCCAATCAGCGCAGTCTGCAGAAACAGCTACTGTAGGCCCACGAGAGCAGAGTCAACGTCTACGACAATAGGCTCCTCGTCCACTGTGCTCGGACATTACCAAGCAAGAGTCCTCGTCCAAAGATGTAAAGAGTCCCCGTCCCAAGGACGCAAAGAGTCCTCGTCCAATCGGGAGTGACCCCAACAAACTTCCCCTCACGACCGAGTGGGAGTAAAGTCAGTTAGACCAGCAATGTCACAACAAGTTTCTAACTTTCCCTTTGGCAAAATCTTGGTTTACATGTCCGAGCCATTGTCTTCCGATCGGACCTTTCTAATGGATAGCTGCCCATTATCCAAGACCTCTCTCACCCAATGGTACCGCACATCAATGTGCTTTGACCGAGAATGGAATGAGGAGTTCTTACACAAGTGAATGGCACTCTGACTACCACAAAGGATCTCGTACGCCTCTTGCCTTAGACCCAATTCATGGACGAACCTCTTCATCCATATCATTTCTTTGCAGGCCTCGGTCACGACAATGAACTCTGCTTCTGTGGTCGAGAGAGCGATGCACTTCTGTAACTTGGACTGCCAGGAGACCGCCCCTCCCGCAAAATTTACCAAGTATCCGGACGTTGATTTCCTAGAATCAACGTCCCCGGCCATATCTGCGTCCGTGTACGCAGTTAACTGAGGCTTCTCTTTTCCAAACATCAAACCCACCTTGGAGGTCCCGCGCAAATATCTGAAGATCCACTTCACCGCAGACCAATGCTCCACCCCTGGGTTTGAGAGAAATCTGCTCACAAGGCCAACCGCATGAGCAATGTTCGGCTGCGTACACACGGCCGTGTACATCAAGCTGCCAACGGCCGAGGAGTAAGGAATCTTACTCATGCGCGCCTTCTCAGTGTCCGAGGACGGACACTGCTGTTTACTCAGCTTGAAGTGGTTGGCCAACGGGGTGCTGACAGCCTTGGAGCCTTCCATATTGAACCTTTGGAGCACCTTCTCAATATAACTTTCCTGGGACAGCCAAAGCTTCCTGCCCTCTTGGTCGCGAGAAATCCTGATGCCCAGAATCTATTTCGTTGGTCCAAGGTCTTTCATGGCGAAAGACTGCCCCAGTTGCACCTTTAGCTCCTTGATCCGAGCACTGTTCTGTCCGACAACCAGCATGTCATCCACATAAAGGAGAAGGATG
>JAODPA010147381.1:0-15283 GCA_025585075.1 Nepenthes mirabilis
CAATAAATGAGAATAAGATATACTGAGCGTATCTCCTTATACCCACCCCAAATCCGTATTTAAATGGATTTGGACGTGATGAGTGCAGAACTCTGACAGTAACCGCGGTGTGCTACTACAGGAAGGGCCGAGATGTAATGGCCTGAGGTTTAATGGACTGAGGTGCTGGAAGCAACACTTCGATCGTTTGCAAAAAAATAGAGAATTTGCAGAAGGGAGAAGGAGTTTGAGCGAGGGAGGAGGGAGAAGGAAATCTGACTGAGAGGGGAGAGGATTAAGACAGGAGATAGTAGAATATTCTTCATTACCCTTTTTGCACTACAACTATGCCCTTTTAAGGAACTCAGAATCGGAATCAGTAGGAAGAAAAACAAAGTAAATAATAGAACACGTGAATAACCGAATCACGTGAAAAATAGGAAACAGACTAACCAAAACAAAAGAAAAAAAAAATAGAATTCTACATATGTGTGTATTAACAGCAGCAGTGTAAAATTAATAAAAATCCCTAAATTTGGAGGGAAGTCGGATTTGGCGGCAGCTGCGACAAGGTCCGGCTGAGCTAGGTGAATCTGCGGTGGGGGCTTCTGGATCAGTGGACTCATCCCCCACCGGTTGTTCTATTAGGCCCGGAGTGATAAGACCCGTAACATTGTCATCCCCATCAAAAATAATCTTATCTTTAAGGTTGAAAGCCGAAAATTCTTGACTAAGTTTGGCAACTGATTCCCAGGTCGCCTCCTTCAGAGACTAGGCCGTCCATTGAACAAGAAGTTGTGGAACCAGTTTGCCAAGGCATAGGACCTTGCGGAAACCGAGCAGTTATGCTGGAGTGATCAATGGTTTGGAGCCTAAACTATCTGAAGGTAGGGCCACGCAGTGGGAATTTGGGTCACCATGGCACTGCTTGAGCAAGGAAATGTGGAAAACGTTATGGATTTTTAAGTATTCAGGTAATTGTAGGCGGTAAGCCACTAGACCAATGCGCTCACTAACGCGGAAAGGCCTGTAATACCGTTTAGCTAGGTTATGGGAGTGGCGATTAGCAACGGTGAGTTGACGATATAGTTGTAATTTGACGTAGACCCAATCATTTACTTGAAATTCTCGGTCCATGTGGTGCGTGTCCGCTTGATACTTCATGCGCAGTTGAGCCCGCTGTAGGTTAGTTCGGAGGTTGTCTAGAATGGTGGAATGATCAAACAACAATTCATCCACGGTTGCTATGGTGGAACTGTCGGGCTTGTAGTCGAGTAGTGCAAGGGGTGTTCTGCCATAAACTGCTTCGAATGGTGTCATCTTGATGGCGGAGTGCCAGGAGGTATTATAATACCACTCAGCCCACGGTAAGAATTTCTCCCAGGTAGCAGGTTGATTAGTAGCAAAATAGCACAAATAATCCTTCAGACAACGATTAACGACTTCAGTTTGATCATCCGTTTGTGGGTGATAGGCGCTGCTAGTAGAGAAGACTGTTCCCTGGGCCCTAAACAATTCTCGCCAAAAGTTACTCATGAATATAGGGTCCCAGCTCGAGATAATATTGACAGGGAACCCATTGAGGCGACAAACGTTCTTAATAAAAATGGTGGCCAATTCCGCTGCTGTGAATTTACTGGCCAAGGAAGAAAAATATGCATATTTGGATAGCCGATCAACCACAACCAAGATGGTAGTCTTTCTAGCAGAGGGAGGAAGATGTGTGATGAAATCCATAGAGATGGATTCCCAAACTTTCCCTGGCATTGGTAAGGGTTGCAGTAGACCTTGTGGTGCTGTATTGGAAGGCTTGACCTGTTGACAAACCGCACACTATGCAACAAACTGGCGGATGTCCTCCCGCATGCGTGGCCAATAAAAATTTGTAGCTACCCGTGCTAGAGTCATGTGAAATCCAGCGTGTCCTCCTAATTGTGAGTTGTGGTACTCTCGGAGCATCAACTCTTGTAGAGCTGAGTCTGTAGGAACGAATATACGATCCTTGTAGAGTACCAACCCATCCCGTAAGGCATAGTGTTCAAAATCTGCAGGACGATCCATCAGGGCACGACAAATTTTGCTGAAGTTGGGTGTCAAGTGTAATACTGTCGCAGAGTGCTCAATAGAGCCACCACCGGCCTAGAAACAGAGTAGATAGAATAACAGGAGCCCTTGGGTATCCTGGACAAGGTATCAGTTAGGCCGTTTTCTCGTCTCAGATGATATACAATCTCAACATCATAACCAATTAATTTGGTGATCCAGCGTTGTTCGGGGGTGTGGACCGACTGAGTCATAAGAGTTTTGAGTTGTTGGTGGTTGGTGTGTGTCACAAATTTCGTGCCAAGAAGGTATTGGCGCCACTTCTTTACGGCCTTCGTAATTGCATACAATTCTCGGACATAAGTGGAGGATGTTTGCAATTTCGGACTGATTTTCCGATTGAAGTAAGCTACTGGTCGGCCGTCTTGCACCAGCACTGCGCCCACGCCATTTCCCGAAGCATCCGTATTGACCACAAAGGGTTTGGTGAAATCAGGCAAGGCTAAAATTGGGGTGGTAGTGATGGCATGTTTGAGAGCAGTAAAGGCTGTGGCAGCCTCTGGGTTCCAGATGAATGCATTCTTACGCAACAGTTGAGTGAGTGGCGCCGTGATCCGAGCATAATGGGCCGCAAACTGTCTATAGTATCCCGCTAAGCCCAGGAATCCTCGAAGCTGCTTCACATTCGTGGGTGTTGGCCAAGACTGGACAGCTTCGATTTTGTCTAGATCCATGGAGACCCCTTGTGCAGATACTATATGGCCTAGACAGCCAATGGAGGATCGACCAAATTCGCATTTGGACTGCTTAGCATAAAAGGAGTTGTCCCAGGGAAGTTGCAACACACTGGTAAGGTGTTGGAGGTGATGCTCCCAAGAAGAACTATACACCAAGATATCATCAAAGAAAACAAGCATGAATTTCCGGAGGGCAGATCTGAAAATGGTATTCATCTCGGCTTGGAAGGAGGAGGATGCGTTGGTTAACCTGAAGGGCATAACCAAAAATTCATAGTGTCCATCGTGAGTCCAGAAAGCCGTTTTATGCACGTCCGCCTCTTGGACCCTCAGCTGATGGTAGCCTGCCCGCAGATCCAATTTGGAGAATACCTTGGCGCCATGTTGTTCATCAAGCAGGTCATCTACAGTAGGAATGGGAAATCGGTCCCTGACCGCAATTACATTTAGAAGGAGGTAGTCTATACAAAATCGCCAACTACCTTCTTTTTTCTTGACTAAGAGGACCGGAGATGAGAAAGGGCTGTGGCTAGGTCGAATTATGCCCTCTACTAGCATTTCTCTAATCAGTCTGTCCATTTCCTCTTTTTGAAAATGAGGATACCGGTAAGGTTTAACATTCACCGGTAGTGCATTAAGTTTTACGAAAATGCGGTGGTCCGTTGCTCGCTGAGGGGGTAGTCCATGGGGAATGGCAAATACATCAGCAAAGGATTGAAAAAGACGGCAAAGTGCATCTGCCAACGCTAAATCAGTAAGTTGTGGAAATTGGCTGGGAGACTAGAGTGCATTCCTGCTTTCTGTTGCTGCGTTATCTAGAACTGAAGCCACTGTCAGCTGGAAATAAGTGACCACGAAGTTGGTAAAGTCACTGCGCCGCAATTGGTTGAGGGACATAGTAGCAATTTCGGCCCTTGGCATGCCATGTAAGGTCAGCCGTGTGCCCTTGTGATCGAAACTCATCCACAAGGCCTTATAGTCAGACATTACGGGACCAATGGAAGCAATCCATTGAACGCCCAACATCACATCAGCTCCATATATGGGCAACAAATATAAATCCACTGGAAACTTGTGGTCCCCCATTGTGAGGGCAACATTGGTACTCAAACCTTCGCACTGCAACGAGTCTCCATTGCCTACAATGACGCTGAGATGGTGCAAGGGCTCGATTGTAAGACCCAAATACCGAGCTAAGCGGGTCTGCAAGAAATTGTGGGTGGAGCCACTGTCCACTAAGATTACCACAGAATGCCCACTGAGAGTCCCTTGTAGCCTCAGAGTTGTGGGTGTCATATGGCCCTCTAACGCATGGAAGGAAATAGTTGGGATGGAATCCTGAGCAGGTGGATTATACTGGATGCCTTCTAGTTGGTCACATTGAGCTTCAGAAACTGGTGCGGTATCCTCAAAAGGTGGGTTGTCATGCACGGGAACGCCCTCATCATCAACCAACATACATAGAAATTGAGGGGGCTTACAACGGTGTCCAGGCACGAAACGTTCATCACAGTTGTAACAAAGCCCTCGTTCACTTCAGGATGCCATTTCTACGAGAGTTAACCTATTTGTAGGTAATTTAGGAGGAAGTGTGGGTGGTGGAGGAAGTCTAGAAAGGGTACTGGAGGAGGGAGGGGAAGGTTTGTGGAGCGGTAGCCTGGGAAAACTGTGTTTGCTCGAATCGAGTTTTTCCTCCAGCAATTTAGCCACGCCAATTGCTTCGGCCAGAGTGTCCGATTTCAGTAGGAACAATTCCCGTCGTATATCATCGCGCAAGCCTGAGATGAAACAATTAAGCAAGTTGGTAGGGGTGAATTCAGATGTTCTGGTTAAAAGAGTTTCAAAGTTATTCATATATGCAACCAAAGTGGATGATTGTCGCAATTTGTGCAAGGCGGCCTCGTGATTCACATAGGATGAAGGCTCAAACCTGAGCTCCAGAGAGCGAGAGAAGTCTTCCCACGTTGCCAATTGATGTGTAGCATGCATCCATTGATATCATTGCAAGGCTGGGCCGAATATATAAAAGGAAGCAATGGTGAGCTTTTGTTTGGTTGGGATGTTGTGGTAGAGGAAAAACCTGTCAATCAGGAACAACCAACCCATCACATTCTCTCCAGTGAAGAAGGAAATTTCGAGCTTGGGTAAACGGAGTTGGTTATGGTTCAAAGCCTCTGTAGGCGTCGGTAACAGTAGAGGAAGGAATGGATAAGGCATTTGCAGGGTAAGGACGGATGGTGATGAATTTGTGGTTGGTGTAGGTAGTAGTGGCAGATTCAGGGAAGATTGGCTCGGGTGGTCCATCCGCTGGAGAAGTTTCGCTAGGGTTTGCTGAATTCGCTCCATTCCTTTGGTATGCTGTTGCACGGTGGCCATAACCTCCTTCAAATCTTTTGCCAACAGCATGACCGTGTCTTCCAGAGCCTTAGATCGTGTGGTGACTCCCCCAGCCATGTCTCAATGAAAGCACCAGAAATGATGCGTGCAGAGCTCTGACAATAATCGCGGTGTGCTACTACAGGAAAGGTCGAAGTGTAATGGCCCGAGGTTTAATGGACCGAGGTGCTGGAAGCAACACTTCGGTCGTTTGTAGAGAACAGAGAATTTGCAGAAGGGAGGAGTTCGAGTGAGGGAGCAGGGAGAAGGAAATCTGACTTAGAGGGGAGAAGACTAAGACACGAAAGAGTAGAATATTCTTAATTACCCTTTCTGCACTACAACTATGCCCTTTTAAGGGATTTAGAACCAGAATTAGTAGGAAAAAAAATAAAGTAAATAACAGAACACGTGGATAACCGAATCACGTGGAAAGCAGGAAACAGACTAACCAAAACAAAAGAAAAAAAAACAAAATTTTGCATGTGTGTGTATTAACAGCAATAGTACAAAATTAATAAAAATTCCTAAATTTGGAGGAAAGTTGGATTTGGCGGGAGCTGTGATGAGGTCTGGCTGAGCGAGATGAATCTGCGGTGGTGGCTTCTGAATTAGTGGACTCATCCTCCACCGGCTGTGCTATTGGGCCCGGAGTGATAAGGCCTGTAACAGGATGATTGGCTTATCTTGGATGAAGAGATTTAGGGGACTTACGAGTAAAAATATTGGATGTTCATCATCAAATTTCGGTGCTTTAGTTACCCTTGGTGATTTTAGTGATTGAATTATGGTGGTCGTGGTGATTTCGTGTGAGTCAGCACTGCTCCGTTCATCTCTGTCGTGCTAATTTCGTGGTGATTTCTTTTCGGCCGTGGCGATTTCGTCTCTGTTTCGTATTCTAGTGGATTCACGTCCGTCGTCGTGAGTTCGTCCCTATTCATCCCTGTCATGCGATTGAATTCATCTTTGTCATGTGAATCGATCGCTGCTTCGTTCTCGCCATTCTCTCATCTTTTTGAGAAATATGCTTTCTTTGCTTCCATTTCTATCCCCTCTCGATTGTTTCTTTGCAAATAGCAGTGTGCATACGGGTTGAGAAGAAAAGCAACTATTTGTATTTTGCCCCCTTCTTGTTGGGGTCACTCTCTTGTGGTGTTTGTATCTCCGGACCAGTGGAGATAAATTCATGAGGACTACTCAGAGGTTCATGTCCAAGAGGTTGACATGGACGAAGACGTTTGGAGAAATCCGGAAATGTCTGTCCTCGGGGCAGCTGGATGAATTGGACGAGGACTACTCAAAGGTATCATATCCGAGAGGTGGACATGGACGAGGATGCTGGAGCCTAGGCGTTGACTTTCTCTCTCACGTAGGCCTGTTGCAGCGGCGTGTTGCAAGTGGACAGTTGACCCACTCCGGTTGGACATCTGGACGGCTTCAATTTTCAAGGTGGCAGGCCTGCCATTCTGGCATGCAGGAGGCGTGCGACGGCCATGGCAGGCCTAAGGGGGTGTAGCCCTGCCACCCTACTGCCATTAGGGTGGCTGGACGATCGACTACGTGGCTCTCCCCTGGTGTTATATATAGGCTGCGTGAGATTGAGATTGAGAGGTGAGAGCTTGTAAAAACCTGTGTGAGTGCATGTAAAGGGAAAAGGACTTTGTGAAGGAGAAGAGGAGTGCACCACCGGTGAGAGAAGGGAGAAAGAGAAAAATAGAGTGAAGAGAAAAGAGTGTGCTTTCCTCAATTTGCTCAGGAGTGTTTTCCTCTTTTATCTTCTTCGGTGTGTAGCGGATACTTCCTCTTGGAGGTTTGTTTGTAACCTATTTCACATAGTGGATTTACTGTTGCCTCTACTCCCATGGTTTTTCCCTTCGGTTCCAGAAGGATTTCTACGTTAAATCTGGTGTGTTTTTCTTTCCTTGTTGGCTGTCCGTCCAGGAGCGCGGTCCCTCTGTTCGAGTGATTTGTCCCCTCGGTCATTGCGCTGGTGAATATTCTGTCCGAGCGCTCGGTTGCCCCAACAAGTGGTATCAGAGACTGGTTCGTGAACCGTCGGTTGGACGGCATCGTCGGTGAAGAATGGGATGTTCAATGTGGAGCAGTTCAATGGGCAAAATAATTTTATCCTTTGACAGGAAAGGGTGAGGAATATTTTGACCCAGGAAGGAACGGTAATAACTCTGCGAAAAAATGAGGAGAAACCGGAGAAACTGTCTGAGGACCAATGGCAAGAAAAGAGGGATCTTGCCAACTCGACCATTAAGCTGTGTTTGGCGGACAACACACTGCAGGAGGTCCTTGGACTGCCAGACCCGGCCGAGGTCTGGGACAAGCTTGAGAGCTGTTACAAGTCCAAGTCCTTGACAACCAGGCTCCATATAAAGAAGCAGTTTTATGGCCTGCGGTTGTCGGAAGGGGAGAGCTTCGAGAAGCACTTGGACGAGTTCCATCGGCTGGTAACGCAGATGTCAGCCCTTGATGAGAAGATCAAGGACGAGGACAAAGCGTTGGTGTTGCTGGCATCCTTGCCGTCCTCGTATGATCATATTGTCACGACGTTGCTGTTCGGGAAGGACACGTTGAAGTTGGACGAGGTTATAGCTTCCCTGCTTATGAATGAGTCTAGGCGGAGGGAATGCGGTGAGGCCTCCAGCTCTCGGGAAAGTGTCCTGGTGACGACAAGCAGTCGGGGACGAGGGAGATCTGGACGAGGACAGGGTGGCAGGATGGAGAGGAGCAACAGCCGGAGCAAGTTTGAAGGAAGGAGTTGCTTCTTGTGTGGCAAGAAAGGCCACATAAAGAAGGACTGTCCGCGGAGGAGGCAGGACCAGGAGGGCAGAAGCGACTGTCAGGATCAGGTTGATGATCCGGAGTCCGTGGCCTTCTGCGGAGACCTCCTGGTGGTCCACGCAGGGGAAGCACCGAGCAGTCCATGCCAGGAGACGAGTTGGGTGATGGACAGTGGGGCCTCACACCATGCGACACCGAGGAAGTCCCTCTTCAGGAAATACACGCCCGTTGGCCGAGGGGTGTTGAAGATGGGTAACGGTGGCTCGTCTAGGGTTGTTGGCATTGGGGATGTTTGCTTGAGGACAAGCAACGGGAACACGCTCGTGCTGGAGGGCGTGCGACATGCCCCGGATCTAAGGTTGAATGTGATTTCAACCAGGAAGTTGGATGAGGAAGGTTTCAGGACAGCGTTTGGCGACTGCCAACGGAGGCTCACCAAAGGCGCCTCAGTGGTGGCAAAGGGAAGCAGGATATCAGGGCGATATCTGATGAGAACCTGCATTGCCCAAGGAAATGCCAGGATGACCAACGGGGGCACTGGTCAAGGTAGCAGGAGAGGCCGGCCGGGTGGTAGCTTTAGACGTCCGTGTGGCCGGAAGAGCCAGCAGAGCCAAGGACGGAGCTATGCAGGGCCAAGGGTGGAGCTGAGCAGGGCTAAGTGCGGAGCCAGTAGGACCAAGGGCGGAGCCAGCAGGGTCAACGACGGAGCTGCGGTGGCCAAGGCCAAAGGGGAAGGTGCCAAAGACGTGGCCCAAAGTCTGAAGACAAAGGGCGGAGTAAGTCACGTCCTCGGTACCAGAACCAGGAAAGCAAGGGAGAATGATATGTCTGCAGGAAAGGAGTTGAAGGGGAGTGGGTTTACTCCAAGTTCAGCAGGGCAGAAGAAGGTGTCATTCAGGCTTGCGGAGGACAACGCTGGATTCCCAGTTAAGGGGAAGGTGCCGGAAGGCAGGCGATGACGATCGCCGGATAGAGGCGAGTCCACTCGGACGTGAGTGGAAGGGACAACTCCCTCTATGTACCTATATTCGCGGGGGAAAAGGACGCGGACCCTTTGAAGTAGAGGCTGATGCCGTAGTCCAGATTCAGGGGAAGCTGCCGGGAGGTAAGAGATGACGGTTGCTCAACAACGGCCAAGGTTTTTCACAAGAACGTGAGGGGAAGTTTGTTGGGGTCACTCTCTTGTGGTGTTTGTGTCCGCGGACCAGTGGAGACAAATTCACGAGGACTACTCAGAGGTTCATGTCCGAGAGGTTGACATGGACGAGGACGTTTGGAGAAATCCGAAAACGTCTGTCCTCGGGGCAGCTGGATGAATTGGACGAGGACTACTCAAAGGTATCATGTCCGAGAGGTGGATATGGACGAGGACGCTGGAGCTAGGTGTTGACTTTCTCTCTCACGTAGGCCTGCTGCAGCAGCGTGTTGCAGGTGGACAGTTGACCCACTCCGATTGGACATCTAGGCGGCTTCAACTTCCAAGGTGGCAGGCCTGCCATTCTGGCACGCAGGAGGCGTGCGACGGCCATGGCAGGCCTAAGGGGGTGTAGCCCTGCCACCCTACCGCCAGTAGGGTGATTGGACGGTCGGCCACGTGGCCCTCCCTTGGTGTTATATATAGGCTGCGTGAGATTGAGATTGAGAGATGAGAGCTTGTAAAAGCCTGTGTGAGTGCATGTAAAGGCAAAAGGATTTTGTGAAGGAGAAGAGGAGTGTACCACCGGTGAGAGAATGGAGAAAGAGAAAAATAGAGTGAAGAGAAAAGAGTGTGCTTTCCTCAGTTTGCTCAGGAGTGTTTTCCTCTTTTATCTTCTTGGGTGTGTAGCGGATACTTCCTCTTGGAGGTTTATTTGTAACCAACTTCACATAGTGGATTTGCTGTTGCCTCTACTCCCATGGTTTTTCCCTTCGGTTCTAGAAGGGTTTTCACGTTAAATTTGGTGTATTTCTCTTTCCTTGTTGGCTGTCCGTCCAAGAGCGCTGTCCCTCTATCCGAGTGATTTGTCCCCTCGGTCATTGCGCTGGTGAACATTCTGTTCGAGCGCCCGGTTGCCCCAACACTTCTCTCATGGCAGCAGTGGGCACCTGGGCAGCATAAAATATCATCGTGACTGTTCAATCTTGAAGCTATTTGGGGTAAATTGGGTTTTAGAGTATTTCTTAACCTAATTTGATTATTAACATGATGTCTTCAAATAATCTTGATTTTTGAATATATTTTACCCCAAAAAAGTATACTTCATGCAAAGTTTAATTTGTGTTATTTGTCACAAAAAAAAATTGATTTAGATGGAAGCAATCCAATTCCTACATATCATTTTAAATTAGTCTAATAAAAAGCTAATTATGTTATAGTGATAACTTAAATTTTAAGATATGTTAATCCTCCTATTACCCTTAATCTAAGGTTAAAACAGCATAAACAATATGAAAATACTTGAAGAAGATTTATAATTAAAAGGCAATCTCTCTGGTCAATACTATATTTTTTTATTTTCAATACTAATGAGCAAGATTTTATAAATAGTTCATATAAAAGTACCTCATAAAACCTTATCTATTATTCAAAAAATTTGTTAGCAAAGTAACAGAGATTAATTTTTCATAAATTTGCCCTCATAATTTGTAATTACTTGTTCCAATCTGATGAATTGGGATCTATCTCCATCATTTCATAGAGAAGAGCAGTGTTTTCTCACACAAACAACATTCCACCAAGATATGATACTATCCAATGAAAAAGTAATTATATAAATTGTTCTAGGAAAATGGAATGGCAATGATATGTGTAAAGTTCAGTTTTCAATTATAAAAGATAAAGTTATCTTGCTACCAATAGTGTAGAAAAATCTTGTAGCTATTGTGAGAAACAATAACATATTATCAAAAAATATCTTATCAAACTGTAGAAATAATCAAACTAATGCATCCTACTACTCTAACTATAAGCATTCATTTTATTTTTGGACAATCCAATCTTATTTCAGAAATAGTATAGCAAAAAATTGTGTCTACTTTTTCAACTTTAGGGCTTCAAAGCAATGGTGCTACATCACTTCAATATTGGCTAGTTGATTCTAGAGCATCAAATTATATGACTAGTTTTCTCAATACTTTGAGAATTATTTGTAAGTACCTTGGTTTTTCTTATATCCAAATTGGTAATGGGAGCCACTCACTTATCAAAAGCTATCGATGATATTAATTCCTTTTTTTAAAAACAGTTTTATATCCCCGAAAATTTTGACTAATTTTCTATCAATTGGCCAATTAAGATAACATTTGTGACATTTATTTTTCTCATGATGGTAGTCTTACAGGATCATATGTTAAGAAAGATACTCATGAAACAATCTAAAGTTGGAAGATTGGTTTTACTGTATTTTTTCATTCCTAGCTCATTGTCTTTGACTTTCATGATTATTAACAATAAAAGTATCATTTGGCATAAACATTTTGGTTATCCTAATATTGATGTTCTTTCTCATTTATTAAACTCTAGTTTGTTGAGAAATAAATATCAAGTTTTTTTTACATGTAAACTAGATAAAAGTAAATTTTTATTATTTTTATCTCATGGTAGTCGAGTTTTGATACATAGTGATGTCTGAAACATTAGACTAGTTATACCTTATGCTTGATATAAGTTCTTTCCAACACTTATTGGCAATTACAGTCGAAACACCTAGGTTTATTTCTTCCATTCCAAATATGAGGCATTTTCAGTCTTTAAAGTCTTTGTAGTATATGTTGAGAATCATTTTTCTACTAGCATCAAGGTGTTGTAGTTTGATTCATCATGACTTTCATACTATTCTTCAAAAGAAATGAATTATATCTCTACACTCTTGTCCTAATATCCAAGAATAAAAATAGAGTAGTTGAACAAAAGAATAGATATATTTTAGCTATGATTCTAATCTTATTGCTTAAGTTGTATGTTTTGGCTAAATTTTTTGCTGAAACCTTAACCATTGTAGTTTATCTAATTAATAAACTGCCATCTAAGACCTTTGATTTTGACTCTTTATTTTATCTACTACATCATTAACATTTTGACTATATTGATATGCAAACATTAAATATATTTATCTTGTTCATTTACCTTCTCATGAGGGCTACAAATTATCTCCTTAATCTATTGAATGTATCTTTATGGATTATAGTGCTTCACAAAAGAGCTCTGTATTATGATATAGGGTCCAATAAAACTTGTGTTTCTCAAAATGTGATTTTTTAGAATTAATATTTCTTTTCTACTTATATTTAGTCTTCTCCTCCGGTCTCTATTTTATCAAGTTTGGTTGGATTGGCCCCTTCTCCTAAGTGGTTCAAGTCCGACATTATTTATATTTCACATCCCCCAACATTGCCCCTTCCCAAGGTTGATATGCCACCAAGCCCATTCGGTCAACTCTTTGACAATATATAAGGGTATATTGTTCTCCTAACTGGTATAATTTTAAGGGTTCTTTATCTACTATTTCAATCTCATCATGCTACTCCCCTGCTATTAAACTAGGGTATTGGCAAAAGGCAAAATAGGAGGAACTCTAGTCCCTTTAAAAAAATCATACATGAGACATTTTTCCTTACCCTTCTACTATTACATCCATTAGATGCAAATGGATTTAGTCGGGTAAAATTTATTCTAATGGGACTTTGGGTTGTTACAAAACTCAGTTTATTTTTCTTGGCAATGGGTAAGAGTTTTGGATGGATTATGAAGAAATATTTGCTTTTATGGCTAAAATAATCACAATATGCATAATTATTACCATTACTATTTCACAATGTTGGCCACTTCATCAGATCAATACTAAAAAAGTTTATTTCTTTGTAGGAATCTCAAGAAAAATATCTACCTGATTCATTCACTTGATTTATTCACTTAACCTATACCAAATTTGTGCAAGTTGAACAAATCCCTTTATGGTTTGAAAATGGGCCCTTCAAGTGTGGTTTGAGAAGTTTCACTTTTCATTGCTTCACTTCTACTATGTACAAAGTCAATATGACTCTTCATTGTTTTTTTTAAGACCTCCCCCAGTATTGTTATTTTTTTTATTTATATCAATGACATTGTTATTTTAGGGATAGATTCTACATTAATTACTCAATTTCAATAGCATTTGTAACAATCTTTTCATGTGAAGGATCTCGATCCTCTCACGTACCTATTGAGATTGAAAGTTCACACTACTTCATGTAGTTGTTATAAATCAATACGAATATACACAAGATTCGGTGATATTAGCTATGTCTTCAGGATTCTTAATTGGAGGACATCCCTTCAGATATGAATGTTAAATATAATAGAGAGGATAGTGATCTTCTTTCTAATTTTACTGTATTTCAACAGTTTAGTTGGTAGTTTGATTTAACATTTATTAGACCTAATATTTCTTTTGTATTCTAACAAGTAAGCCAATTTATGCAAAACTTGTTATATCTGAATCTAATAATTATTCACTGTATCATTTAGTATCTCAGTTGATCTCCTAGTCATGGCTGACTCTTCCATGCTAATTCCTCTATTTATCTTACAGCATATAGTGATGTTGATTAGAAAAGATACTTGATTACTCGTCACTTTATGACGAGATGGTGTATGTTCCTTGGCAACTCTTTTTCCCAAATCAGAGTATCATACCATGTCTATTACATGCTCATAAATTGTTTAGATTTAGGGTCCCATTGCAAAGCATAGATTTCCTTAGTTTATCTCCACTCTTTTCCATGCAGATAACACCAATATTATTAAGATGGACTTTAATTCAACTTATTATAAACAAAATAAGTATATTAAAGTCGATTGATATTATATTCAGAAGATTATAAATATTTATGTGATATCTCTGCCACATATTTCAACCAATCTTCATATATCCCATGTATTTACAAAGCTATTACCTGCCATGTCATCAATTTTTGGTTAGTAAATTCATATTTATTGATCATCTTGCACCAATTGAGGGGGATATTGGTTAATATATTTTGTAATTGTGACATGACATAATAGTGCATGTCAAATTAAGAAAATTAGAGATTATAACATAACTAGAATTAATTAGGTATATATTCAAACAGTTATTAGAGGATCCACGGTAACATTACTATTGTGTAATTTGTATATGAAATTAAGAGATCCATATAATGAAATATATTCAATTTCTAAACACAAATTTGTCATAGTTTCCCTTAGAACTTGGTCTTGTACAATTGGCTTGGGATGTTGCTTGGCATCATCATTATTTTTCCCGGTATCTAGCACCACATATTGCTTAGCACAAAATTTTAACTCTTTCTCAGGTAAATGTTATTTGTTACCGTACCGATATCTATACTAAATAAAATTATATTAAATAATTAATTAAAAGTACAATGAATATTGACACGTACTTGGACGATGGATTTGACCCAAGTATCTCTTAATCAAATTATTAAACCATTGAACTCGAATCTTACACATAATAAATTAGACCAATAGCCTGAGAGGAGATGAGACCTTCTCTTTAAGTTATTTTTTGACGTTCAAATCAGTATTAGATATCCAACAAATGAATTAAGGAGGAGAGAGAGGAGAGGATAGGAATTTTGAGCTCCTAGTGAATATTTTAGGGCTAGGAGGTGTTATGAAGGGTTAACTCTGAACTTCTTTGTGCAGATCGAGTCTTGCAAGGATTAGATTTATCTAATAAATCAACCAATGATCAAAATTTTATACTTTTTACTTTTGTAAAAAGGATTCCCATCTTTTGAATAAAATATTGCTATTAATAGCGATATTTGCTTAACAGGTAATTTCTTTATTGAGTGGTTTTCATTTATGATTCAAGTTTTAGGTTGGTTGCAAGGCCTTTTGGTCGGCAATCAGCTCACACATCCCAACCACAACATGACAAAAGTATGTGGACTCATTTTTCCTCTTCTTGTTTGTGATGGCATCACATAAAAATATTTGGTAAATAACTCTAAAAACCTAACTCATTTATAAATTATTTTCAATATATGCTAATTTATGGTATTTTTCAGTGGAGCATACTGAAATCTGTTTTTTTTTTTAACTTTTTATTCACCTGAGAAAGAAACTACTAGATAAATACTAAAATGAAGAATAATAGTTATTTTCTTTCTGGTAAAATTAGTGAGAAAATTTAAAATGAAGAATAATTGTAATCTTCTCACTGGAAAAGAGTTAGAAAAGGGGTGACTGTAATTGAAAATCATTAGCAACCCAACTCATAATATCACCTTCTTCAAAAGGTTTTTTTTTAAAAATAAAAATTGGAAAATATTAAAAGGAGAAGAGGGGAAATTAGCAAAATTGTCTATGTGCCAACACTAACATTCAT
>JAODPA010147392.1:0-15282 GCA_025585075.1 Nepenthes mirabilis
ACAAAAAATTGAGTCTTTATCTTTATTGCTCTTAATTATTTAATTCGTGCATGCTTGTTGCATTGTTAACATCTAGAAATAAATATCCTTTACGTGTATCGGATATTTATATATATATTGTTTCTGCTATAATTTTCGGGGTCGAAACACGTTAGCACCAAAACGTGCTTTTTCAGAGGTGATGTGCACCTATGCTCCTGGCCATTTTTCCTGGGGATGCCGCCATTTGTGGATTCTTATACTTTGCATTATTTCTTATTCTTTTATACTTTTACTGATACAAGCCATGTACTTTCTAAAGAACACTTTCAATGAATAAAAGTATTAATTTTGCCTTTTATCTCTTGTATCATTGAATTTTCTTTTTCCTACTTCGCCTAGTATGACTGAAGGACCATAGGGCCCTCTTGTCGCCATTCACACTTGATTGCTTACTTATTATGTGTAACAGAACATTTTTTTTTTTTGGATTCCGTCATTCATAACACAATTAAAAACCCAACTAAACCAATTGGGTGCAACACAGGGTCACAGATGTCATCTAGGACCCATATACTTTTAACCATAATAAGTTTAGCGGAAGTTATTCTAATACTTGCGGAAGCATTCATATTCATTCCAAAATATTCATTTCCGAGTACAAAGCCAAAATGTTTAACCATAGAAGTCCATCAAGTTATTACAATAATATTTCTCCAAAATAAGCTTTCGAGGTCTTTAATCCTTCAGACAAGCTTTAATCACTCCAACTCGTCAGTCATAAGCTCTAAAGCTTCATCTGAAGGGGGAAAACATGAAACAGTGAGCCAAGGCCCAACAATGTACATGCAGATGAGTAGTAAAACGATGATACAGAACGATCATGTAACTATATATAAACAGAACGGTTAATCAGAATACAGTCCAAAAAATAGAGAAAATATACCTTGACAATACTATACTTCAGAATCGGTAATCGGTGCAGTAAACGGTAAACAGTACATATCATATCGGTAAACAGTATTTCATATTTGGTAATCGGTACGGTAACATAATATATCAAAAAAACAGTAAACGGTACTTCATGTCATATCGGTACAGACCCTGCCAGTATACCCTACTAGCTGAGGGGGCGAATAATCGATGATAGGTTGTGTTCACTCCACACAATCTAAGGCTGGTAACTGTTATATGGGTATCCCATCTCACGGGATCGGTACGGTATGCCACCCGAAGATAGGCTAATAACGGTAATTCCCCCTGTCTGTAACGCCCCGAGGGCAGGGTGGACCACAAATAACTCCATGGACAGAGTTATCCTCGATTACCACCAAAAAGTCCTAAGGCATGCCGGAAAACCTATCCGGACTGTAGTGAGTCCAGGGTCCAAAATAACAAATGTAGAAATACTTCTTTTTTAAAAACCATTTTCAGTAAAGCCGGCGTTCATTTTCAGTTCGGAGTCGGAATTCATTTTCAATACAAGTCGGAGTTCTCTTTTAACAAAGCCGGAGTGCATTTCCTCACAAGCCAGAGTGCTTGAAAAGTAGGAGTGCTTAAAGGCCGGAGTGCTTAAAAGCCGGAGTGCTTAAAAAGCCAAAGTTCATTTTCTCAAAAAGCCGGAGTGTCTTTTTCTCAAAAAGCCGGAGTGCTTGAAAAGCCAGAATGCTTAAAGGCCGGAGTGCTTAAAAAGCCGGAGTGCTTTTTCTCAAAAAACTGGAGTGCTTAAAAGTCTGAGTGCTTTTTCTTAAAAAGTCGGAGTGCTCAGAAACCGGAGTGCAAATTCCTTCTTAAAAACGGCGTGACATTCATTTAAAATCGGAGTGCAAATTCCTTCTTAAAAACGGCGTGACATTTCTTTTAAAACCGGAGTGCAAATTCCTTCTTAAAAATCGGAGTGAAATTCCTTCTTAAAAACCAGAGTGAAATTCCTTTAAAACCGGAGTTTGTTTTCTTCTTAAAGCCGGAGTTCTGGAGTGCATAAACTTAAAAGCCGGAGTGCGTAAACTCAAAAGCCGGAGTTCTTTCTTTCATAAAGGTCGGAGTTCATTTTAAGGACGAAGTTCATTAAAAGCCGGAGTTCATTTCACATTAGGGCCGGAGGTCATTTTAAGGACGGAATTCATCTTCTCAGGGGACGAAGCTTATTTTCTCAAAGGATGGAGCTCGTTTTCTCAAAGGACAGAGTTCATTCTCTCAAAAGATGGAGTTCATTTTACATTGCAGAAGGTGGATATTCAATGCAGAAAGCAGGAACTTCAAAACAGAGTACACTTCAATATTCTCAAAATATGAGCTTAAAAGCAGAGCAGAGTACAGTTGCAATATTCTTAAAGCATGAACTTAAAAACGGCGTCCGAGGTACACTTGTAATATTCTTAAAGCATGAATTTAAAAGTAGCGTCCGAAGTAACTTGCAATATTCTTAAAGCATGAACTTAAAAACGGCATCCGAGGTACACTTGCCTGAGAGTTGCCCAGTATCACCGTTTTGAAGCTTCTCCTTCACTGCCTCCTTTCTGCTTGTATTAGTTGACTATTTCAGCCAACCGACGCTGGCTTTTGATAGAGAAGGGGTTTGGTGAGGTAAGTTACTCCTGTACTTGTTTGCAGACGGTAGGTGGGAGTAATTAGATTAGTTTACCTACTCCTTTTTGGTCGCCACCTAGTTGAATTCTAACTAAATCCTAAAGTTTACTTTTGTCTTTAGTTTTATTAATTTATTCCGGCCAACTGCTCCTTATTTATTGCCAATGCTGCCGGTCGACTCTCCAATTCTGGTCAACATCTCCAAATTTGGTCAACTCTTCCAATCCGGTCAATGTCTTCGAATCTGGTCAACTCTTCAATTCTGGTTAACATCTTCAAATTTGGTCAACTCTTACAATCCGGTCAATGTCTTCGAATCTGGTCAACTCTTCCAATCCGGTTAATATCTTTGAATCCGGTAAACTTTCCTACTTAAAGCCGGTCAACATAATACCCTCAAATCCAGCCAACTCCTTCAAATTTGGTCAACATCTCCAATTTCGGTCAACTTCTCCTTATTATTCACTCCTTCCATCACCTTTTTATAAACTTCAGATTTCTTTTCCTTGCATCCACAATTCTGCTCCGGCCTCACCAACACAAAGGGCCACTCCGGACTTCAAGGCCACTTCGGCCTCTCTTCACACAGTCCACTCCGGTCTTCAAATTCAGGAGACAATTTCTCATTTCAAAATATGCTCTAAAGCTGGTTTACATTTTCCGAATAACCTTTAATTTTTCTCGATCCTTTTATTATTTTGACTCGATGACTAGGACATTCTATGTTTAAGAATCTGGGTCGTCACATTATGAGTGTCCAGTGGCCTTCAGTCACCCTTGCCAATGCCCATCCCTCGAGTCCATGCTTGGACCAAGGACGAGATGGTTTGGCAGGAACCGCTTGAGAGCTTGTGCCGTTTGTATTCTGCCTTGGCAAGCTAATTGATACCGATGGAGGGTGCGTCAATCAAATCTCATATGCATTTAATGCACCGAGAACTGCAGGGCTATCACGTTATAATTGCCTTTCTTGGAAAGGCGCGATGCTTCAGGGCACCGCCACATGGAGGGATTTTGTTGGGAGACGGAATGCTCTTCTCTAATTAAATGACGCCATCCCCTTGGGGAAACTTTGGCTATTTTAGTGCCAAGGACTTCTCCAATTTTGGGCATCCATTTTCTATTTTGGGGCACAAAATCTGAGCCTGCGGTTGTTCCTTCCTTTCTTTCATTATGGTCACACTAATGGCAAACGGGGTGTGTAACGTCATTCTAGGACTGTTGGCAAGATCGTCCTCCTCTTCAACGTCTGAGCCTCCTACTGAAGAGTCACAATGGGGGGAGCGAGGACTGAGAGGCCGCGACGAGGTGGGGCTTGCCACTACTGCGTCAGAAGGTTGCCACTCAGAGCCTTTAGTCATTGGGCCAGTGAGGCCTCTGAGGGCGCCACCGGGCTTTGAATTCGAAGGGGCATCCAATTCTTCTTAGTGTTGAGGTCCTAAGAGAGCCGGTCAGTGGTTTCGTTGCGTCCAGCGGGGAGTTGAGGATATTGAGGCCTGGGTGTAGGTCATCGTTGCTGAAATCTAATAGACTCGGCGCGAGCGGCTCACTTCGAGCAAGCGTGGTCAGAGGCGGAGGCAAGGGCGTCACAGCTAGCCAACATCAATTTGTGAGCCCAGAGTCCAATCTCTGCTCTTCAGGAGGAGCTTGAGTAGTGCCGGGTGTGACTCAAGTAAGAGCATGTCGTCCATGCGTGGCTGGAGGCCGAGCTAAGCTCGAGGATCCAGCCAAAGGAGCTGGCTCTAATGCTGGAAGGAAGGTTCCAAGAAGGGATTCGACTTATTCGGAGGATGGCTTCAATGGTGGCACCTAGCTTTCGTGTGGGCCTCCAGGACTCTCGGAATTCAGGCACCTGATGCGCTTAGAGTTGACCGCGTTCATGACTCCCGATCTTGCTGAGCCTGAAGAGGGATGATAGTTGTATTTTTGCAACCACTGGTTAGCTTTCCCTGTAAAGAAGCTTTATTAGTAAAATTCCTTAATAAAATTTCTTTAGGGTAGAGCAATTTGTCTGTTGTAATTCGTTGCGTTTGGATGACTCGTTTTGCCCTTCGGTCGGAATTTCGGATGGGTTATCACCATCATTTCCAATGGCTGATATCTTCGCATTAAATGTGTGGTGTGATAGTTGGGATTTGGCAGGTTGTTGCAGTGTGAATGGGGGTGGCAGTCTGTCTGGCACTATGATGGGTTGCCTTGGATAGACGTACCGTGCTCTACTGAGGGGACGTGTCTCGCGGCCATCATTCAGGATGACTTTTTCATTTTCCCACGCGATGGCGTTTGGTCTTCCCTTGCATTGCCTATTTAAACGACGCTTCCACCTGTCTTTCATACTTTGGTGATTGTCTGCTTCAAGTATCCATGGTGAAGAAGAAAGGCTCTCCTTCTTCATCCATTCGTCAAAAAGTGAGTGACATCAAGCCAGCCCTTTTGGCGAGCGTTGTTTCCGCTCTGAGGGTTGATTACCATATTTCAAGCAATTGGGCCCACCTCCTTCCTTGTGAGGGGGTAGAGCTAATGTGCCCCCCGAGGACTTCATCATTGTGTATGAGCACCACCTAAGGGTTGGACATTGCTTCCCTATGGAGCTGGACCTCTATGGCATCTTCGAGGAGCTCAACATCCCTGTAGCACGGGTTCAGCTTAATGCCATCTGCTACCTAGTGTCCATGTGTGTCTTTGTTAGACTTCACGATGGTGGGTTTGGGCCACGCTTGGTGAAGGTGATTTTTCACTTTGTCCAATTGAAGGATTGGTTTTCGATGTCTCCTCACACAGGTTTCAATTTCCAAGGCACAAACCTCGACTCGATGAAAAACTAAAAGAATTACTTTTTCTTCCTAGTGCAACCTCTAGAGTGGGAGATTTCCCATGAGTGGGTCCTGTGTGCGAGTTCTTCTCAAAAGGCATGAGTGAGGAGGAAGTGAAGCGAGAGAAAGATCTAATCAATCACATCCAAGCTGAAATAGAGACGTTCACCACTCAGGGGTTTTACTTGACCTCTGAGATTTCTGCGGCTATTGGGTGGGAACGTGCAAGTAGCGGGGCGGCGGCTATCACCCATAAGAGGAAAGCCAGGGCCCTAGCCACTAGAGAGCCATCTAGAGAGTCACCCGAGCAGGGTGACTCATTACTATTTCTAGATTCCTCTTTCGATGAAGACCTGGAGGCCCTAAAGAGGTTGAGGGGGACCGGAGGCACTTCTAGCAAGAGAGCCTTGATATTGCCTACAGCGTCTGGCTGATCTGCTAGGTCTGCCTTGACAAGGCCTATCGCAACCCCCGTTGCGGCACAGGAGTCGAGGCTGGAGCCACACATGCCCCCAAGTGGTCTTCGTTTCGGCTGTCGCTTGGGTGGAGTACAGTGTCTCCTTGGCTAGGCTTCCATTCAGTGAGGGGTCCGCACCGAGTTCCTTGTTCAACGTTGAGGTGGGACCCTCCACCAGCGAGTGGCCAATCGAGTTCTTTGGAGGGGTGGCTGCGACTAGCACTGAAGAGGCAGTGATTGGCTCGACAAAGCTTGTAGAGGTGATTGATCTGGAGCCTGCTGCTGCACCTTTGGATATTCTGGAGGCGGTCATTGCACCAGCCAGAGTGTCACCTAAGCCGCTCGTTCCTTGTCCTGAGGCTGCTGCTGAGGCCGTTGTGCTTGAGGAGACAGCGTATGAAGCTGTAGTCGATGAGGCTCTGGTGAGCAGATCAGAGGAGGCATTCGAGCGGCCGGAGCCCCCAGGCATCTCCTATACTGGAGTCATGCCAAAGTCACTTGGCACTATATAGGTGCCCTTTATTGAGGTATGACATCTTTGCTCATCAAGTTGGGGATTTGTTTGCCAACTCCCATTATGTGATGTTTCCTACGTTGTCAGGACTCACAGGTCTCTAGTCCTTTTACTCTTTTGCAGATCCCAAACACAATTCGCTTTGTGCACACTGCTCTTTCTCAACAAGATGAGGGCACCCGCCGAGCTTAGGAAGAGGGTGAATTGGCAGCCGAGTAGCGTTGGAAGACCGAGGTAGCTGTCCTGAAGCAGGAGAATGAATGGCTAAGAGATGAACTACTAGTGGCTAGAGACCTCATCTTCAACCTACAGGACTAGTGTACCCTAGTTGAGGCTGGCTTGCGAGTCCGAATTTCTCTGGAGGAGATGACTCGAGTGTTGGATGTGACGTTTTGGGACAGCATATGCTTGTGTCGCCGCATAGTCTCCTTCGCAGCTTTGAGTGTCTCTCTGGGGATCCTTGATCCTATTAACAATGGTATCGATGATAGCTCGTGCTTGATTGACTTCCCAGATGGGACACGACCTTCAACCTCATAGGGCAGCAATATTTTGTTCACTTTTTCTGTACATAGCTTTCTGAGAAGAATATTGTAATCTCTAGCTTGAATAAAGAATACTTTCTTTTCACTTTTCTTTCTTCCTCTCTCTCTCTCTCTCTCTCTCTCTCTCTTTTCTATGGTATGGATCTTATAATTGCGTTGGGTAAGCTGTCTTGCTATCGTCGCCAAGGCTCACTTTAGGAGCCTCTGTCATCGCATCTCGCACATAGTGGGATGCTCTGTCCAATGAATCAGATGTCGTCGCACGCCCAGTTGAGTCTCTCAAGGGCTAGCTGGGTTTTGAGGCCACAGCAGCCGAACTTCAAGTCTTAGGCCATTGCGCACACGACATCGTCTCGGTGCTCAACCTTATTCAGGGCGTCGCCGCTTTCATGTGCATGGTCCTAGCCCACCGATCATCATCAACTGAGGGTGCTCTCTTCTGAAAAGGTCGCTGTATGCCTGCCATTTAGGCCCCCTAAGGTTTTGATGGTCATTTTGTTGGGAGCTTCCGGAGCCCCTTGGCCTGTCAGTTCGACTGCGCTCGGGCCGCTTGGGATGAAGCCAAGGTTCTGTGGCTACTAAGAGCCATCCTGCACGGAGTCGGAGTTTAAAGTTTAAACGAAGGTGGGTCGCTCAGTGCGGGTCCAAGATTTCACAACCGCTAAGGGCCTTCCGACACGATGCCGAAGTTTGGAATTTTGTCGCATGTGGGCCGTTTGGCATGGGGCCAAGGTTTCGTGCCCGCTAAAGGCCTTTCAGAGCGGAGCTGAAGTTCAAAGTTTGACTGCATGTGGGCCGCTTAGCGTGGGGCCAAGGTTTTGTGACCGCTAAGAGCCTTTGGTGCGGAGCCAAAGTTCAAAATTTGACACCATGTGGGCCGCTCAGTGTGGGGCCACGGTTTCCTTTTATAGGTGGATGAACGTCCTCCCTACTTAGGGGCAATTTAGGCCGTTTATACTTTGTGGAAATGGCAAGCAAGCACACACTCACATGAATAATCAGATAAATAGATAAAAATAATAATTTTATTAATGGAAACTTGTTACATGTACAAGCATTCCAATTCATGTATGCACAACTTACTTGGGTGTGTATGTATCTCAGTAGTAGTACTTCTTGAGGTGGGTGGCATTCCAAGTCCGAAGGACTAGTTTGCCATCCTAGGTATGTAGCTTGTACACTCCGTTTTGAATGATCGTCGAGACAAGGAATGGGCCCTCCCAGTTCGAGGAGAGTTTATTCCTGTGGGCGATTTTGGCCATTGCCTCTACACTTCGGAGGACCAGATCCCCAACCTCGAGTGGACGAGCCTTCACCCGCTTATTGTAGTAACGAGCGATATGCTGCTGGTAGGCTATCGTCCTCAAGCACGCCGTGTCACGAACTTTAGGGAGCAGGTCTAGGCACTCTTTGAGCAATTGGGAGTTTCCAACGGGGTCGAAGCATTTGATCCGAAAGCTAGGAAGCCCCATTTTGACGAGGACGACCACTTCAGCCCCATAGCAGAGGCTAAAGGGCGTCTCCCTTGTTGGTTCGCATGGGGCCATGTGGTATGACCAGAGCACAGAAGGTAGCTCATTAGCCCAAGAGCCCCTACGTCCTTAAGTTTAGTCTTTAGTCCATGCAGCAATGTCCGGTTGGTCACCTCGACATGGCCGTTAACTTGCAGGTGTGCTATGGACGTGTGAACCAGTCTAATGCGCAAGCTTGTGTAGTATTTAGTGAATCGTTTGCCAGTGAATTGGGTTCCATTCTCAATCACTATGACTTTAGCAATCCCGTATCGACAAATGATATTTTGACAGACAAACTCCATTGCATTCTATTCGGTTATGCGTGTGAGGGGAGTCGCCTCGACCCATTTGGTAAAATAGTCGATGCCGACGATGAGGAACTTTCTTTATCCGGAGGCCAAGGACATGGGCCGGAGGATATCAAACCCCCATTGTTCAAATGGCCACGGATCCTACAGGCTCTACAGTTTTGTGTGCAGTTGGTGGGTCAAGGATCCTTGGACTTGGCAGTTTTCACACTTCTTGACAAAGTTCATGGCGTCTTGCTTCATCGTGGGCCAAAATAAACCTTGCCACATAATTTTGAATGCGTGGTTTTTCTATCTGATGTGCGAGCCACACACACTAAGGTGGACTTCACCCAGTGCAAATTCGGCTACCTGCGACGTGAGGCATTTCAAGTAGGGAGTCGAATACCCCCACCGGTACAATCTCCCGTCGATGATCATGTACTAACTAGCCGTCTTCTTTATCTACTTGGCCTCTTCAGGGTTTTTTGGCAGCATTCTGTCCATCAAGTATTTTCAGTACGGGGTCATCCCATTGTTGTCTTCGGTGATCTATAGCACCTTGCATTCCGGGTCGTTGATGCTGGGGACGGCTAGAACCTCACGCATGCTCCTGGCGTACTACTTCAGAGATACCATCGCTGCATCCTTAGCTAGCTAGTAGGCCTTTCAATTCTCCACTCTTAGGATGTGTTCAATTTCAAATTTTTCAAACGCCTAGGCTTGGGCCTTCGCCATTGCTAGGTATTTAGCGAGCTACAGGTTTGATACTTCAAAGGCAACCTGAATCTGGTTGACCACTAACTCTGAGTCGTTATGTATGACCAATGCTCTTATTGAGCATTCCCTAGCCAGCTTGAGTCCCGCAAGGAGGGCTTCATATTCCGCTTTGTTGGTGGCTAGGATTCGAGCATGAGAGAGTACTCGATTTCTGAGTCGTCGGGTGTCCCAAGCACAACTACGGCCTCGCTACTCGTATGCGTGGTCGATCCATTGACGTTGAGAGTCCACACAAGGATGCTTGCGGAGTTTGCTTTTTTGGTCTATTCTGAGGCGTCAAGGACTGGGGTCGCCGTCTTGACTACAAGATCTATGAGGGCTTGGCCCTTAACAGCTGGCATCAATCAGATCTCCACATCGAACTCACTCAACTCTATGACCCACTTGACTAGTTGTCTTGACGCCTTGGGCTTCTGCAGGATCACCATCAAAGGCCGGTCAATCAACACGACGATTCGATACGCTTGAAAGTACGGCCTCACCTTTTGGGTGGGTAGATGAGAGCCAAAGTGATTCTCTCGGTGTGAGGGTAGTGGGACTCCTTGTTCGTTTGCACCTTGCTCACATAATACACGGGCCGCTACACATTTCCTTGTTATTGGATAAGGACCGAACTGAGAGCCGTGTCTGTCACAGCCAGGTAGAGATTCATGTCCTTTCCTTCCAAAGGGGAGGTCAGGAGTGGAGGATGAATGCTGCCTCGCACTCATCCGTCCATCGAAACCTAGTTGACTCGTCTCATTGAGGGTCTTGAAGAACGATAAATACTTCTCTGTAGACTTTGCTAGAAATCGCAAGAGGGCGGCGAGCCTTCCTGTGAGCTCCTGGACTTCCTTCACGGTCAGAAAATAGGTTATGTCGAGGATGGTTCTAATTTTCTCCGGGTTTACTTCGATGCCGCGTGGGACACTATGAAGCATAAGAATTTTCCAGAGGTCACCCCGAACACACACTTGGCCTCGTTAAGCTTCATCATGTGTGCTCAAAGCACCTCGAAGGTTTCTATCAGATCACGAATATGGTCATCGGTTACTTTACTTTTGACGAGGTTGTCATCTACGTATACCTCAACATTCCTACCGATTTGGGTTTCAAACATCTTATTCACTAGCTGCTGGTAAGTCACGTCAGCATTCTTCAGACCGAAGGGTATGACCTTGTAGCAGTATGTCCTTTGGTCGGTCATGAAGGAGGTGTACTCTTCGTCATCCGAGCTCATCTTTATCTGGTTTTAGCTTGAGTAGCCATCCATGAAACTCAAGAGTTCGTGCCCAGATGTGGAGTCCACCAGTTAATTGATCTAATGAAACGAGAAGCTGTCTTTCAGGCAGGCCTTGTTCACGTCAGTGAAGTCGACGCACACATCACTTGCTGTTGCTCTTCTTCATGAATACGTCGTTCAGTAGCCAATTCGGATATTGCACTTTCCTTTTGAATCCGGCATCTAGTAGCTTATTCACCTCTTCCCTTATGGCTACTACCTTTTTGACAGAGTGGTTCATGCGCTTTTACCTGACGGATTTGTAACAGGGGTTGAGACCCAACTTGTAGACTATTACTCCGATCAGTATCCCGTACATATCAACAGGAATCCATGCAAAGACATGGAGTTCCACCTCAGGAAGTACATGAATTGGCTTCAGTTTGGCATAGAGAGGGATCCGCTGATGTGCACACATTTTTTTAATTCGCTAGGGTCCAAGGGGACTAGTTCTGTTTCCTCTCTCGACTGAGCATGTTGGAACGACACCTTATCGCGAAAGTTTAAGTCTTTAGTGGGTTGGTCTGGAGCAGCAGATGCGATCTGAGATAGGTAACACGTTTGCCCCGTTATCTGGTCACCCAATACTTCTCTAATTCCATATGGGGTTAGAAACTTCACCTTCAGGTGAGGTATTGACGCTACTACCCCTAAGGTGGCCAGGACCAGTCGGCCCAAATTAGCATTGTAAGCTGATGGCAGGTCGACAATGAGGAAGGTGAGTGTGAGCGTAGCTATACGCTGGTGGATCCCCATTGTGACCTCCAGTTGAATCTCTCCCTACATGGGTACCGGTTCATTGTCCAGGCCATACAGAGGTCTTCAACTGCTTTCATCTGGTTCTTTTTTAGACCAAGCTTAAAAATGCATCGAGATGTAGAAAATCTCGAGAGCTTCCATTATCAATAAAAACTCGTCTCAATTAGTAGTCAAGCATACCATTTGAGACAAGGGCCGATACAATAAGAGAGTCCAAATGAGGGAAAGTTATATGTGTCATACAATCGTTGTTAAAGCTAATGACATTAGTCCTAACCCCAACTCTCGCTCTCTTGCTCCTGGATGTTGCCTCGAGCTAGTTGCGGTTGCTGCTTTTGGCTGGCTTGCTCGAGATCATGCTGATGACGCCGACGGCGACTTGGTTCCTCAGTGGATCTCTGGCTTCATCGGCAATGACCTTGGGGGCTTGTGCCGAGCTTTTTAGGAATCAAGTGAGGTGCCCATGACCGATCAGGTCTTCCATTTCCCTCTGCAAGGTCTGGTAGTCTTCCGTGGTATGCCCCAGAGACTGGTGGTAGTAGCAATATTTCATCTGGTCTCTGACCTCTGGGTTCTTTGGCGCTTTGGGCCATCTTAGGAACTTCTCATCTCAAATCTGCATTAGAATGTTCGAGCGAGTATTGCTTAGGGGGGTTAGGGTCAGGGGCTTTTACTCCCTTCGAATACTCGACTCGGACCTTGATTACTTGCGAGGTTCCCAAGAGTGGCTGACATCTCAGTTTCTCTTCTTTCAAGCTGCCGATCCTTTCGGCTGTTGGTCCATGAGTTTCAGATGTTTAGCCTCGTGGGCCTTCTTGGTGGCAATGTAGGCCTGAGCGATGGCCTCAACTTTCCGGAAAGATTGGGAGTGCTAGTGTGCTAGGTACTTGAAAAACTCCCTAACCGCCAACATGGCGATGAAGGCGCTCAGCTTCATCTTGTCGAAGGGTTGGGAGATTCAACGAGCTCCAGCCATGAAGCAGTTGAGGAACCATTTCAAGCTCTCCTTCGGCTTCTAGTGAAGGCGGACAAGGTGCCAAGACTGTTGCTCTTCTCTCCCACTGGAAGCAAACTGACACAAGAAGCAATCTGTGAGTTCATCGAAGGAGTGAATCGAGTTGGGCCGAAGGCCATAAAACTAGAGCCTGGCGTCCCCCCTGAGCGTTAGGAGAAAGCACTGGCACATGACGGTTTCATGCACCCTGTGAAAGGATAGTAGCCTGCGGAAGTAGTCTAGGTGGTCCATCAGGTCCGTACTCCCATCATACGGATCCAGCATAGGCAGTTTGAACTTGAGGGAGAGTGATTGTGTTTGGATGTCCATAGCAAACGGCGATCTCTGCAAGTTAAGAGCCTGTTGCCCAGGCTCCCCCTTGAACACATACTGTTGTATCTTCTCCACTTTCTCCTCTATTGGAGGGGTGGACCTGCTTCTCTTCACATTAATAAAGTCTCGGAGTTTGAAGTTTTCTTAAGGGTTATATAGGTCGTGGTAATTGCCTGCACGAGGTGATCGCATACTATATGAGCCCTCTCCTCTGATCGTGGGCCTCCTGTCGTTGCGGGAGTTGCGTGGGTTTCACTGCTCTAGGCTTTCTTCCTGCTCATTCCCGCTCGGGAGGCTCCGAGCTGTCGTTTAGGCACTGCTGCCATAGGCCACCTAGGCCTCAACGTCATTAGGCATGGCTGCTCTTGCTACTGGGGCCCTCTCCTCAAGTTTCTTCAGCCTGGAAGTCGACGCTTAGGGCCCCGTGGGAAAGGCTCCCATTCATTGCGCACTAGCTCAAGCGCATAGACCTGAAGCATCTGCTTCATATCGTCCATGTCTGCAACTAGTTTGCGTACGTTGGGTTCAAACTGCTCACCGACGTGGCTACCCACAAAGGGGTCGTCGCCGCGGATAGCAGTGTCCTTCATCGGTGCACTTGCTTGCACTATAGCGTTGACCATCTTTAGAGTGAGAGAGTAAACATTGAGACAGGTAGTTAGACTTTTTCGTCGTTCTCACATATGGCACCAATGATGCATCCGTGGGTCTGGATTCTCATGTAGATTAGGAAGCCTTTGGATTCTTCAACTGGATCAGATCGCAAACAGCTATGGTCTCCACGTCTCTTAAGCTGAGTCCTGCGCACCACAAACTACAAACAAAAGGTCAGAAGACGGCGGGAGGTTGTCCCACTGCAAACACTCTAACTCTTAAGTCAGAAATTTTTCTCAATGAACTGAAAGATGCACGCATGGATGTAAACATGATAGGAATGCAGAGATGCAGGAATGTGAGGAGTATGTGGGATGTTTGAAGGAGGCTTGGGCTCTGTGGGTTGCACCACTATGAGTGGTTCACTATCGCCATCGTAGAGAGGTGGTGGCTTGAGAGAATAGAGCTAGTTCTTTCTCCTTGAAGCTTCGAGCGCTGGGCGAAGGATCGAATACTTGATCTCAGATCATCGCTTAGACTCTTTCTGGGAAGTTGGAATCGGATCCCTTCTCCGCTGTAGGAGAGGGTATTTTGTAGGAGCCTTGAGGGATGCTTTGGGAGCCAAAATCTCCGATAAGTGGCTTGTCAGGATTTGTCATCCGCTGTACGCTGGCGGTGGCCAATGATGTTAGTTGTCGCCTTGTGGAGGCGAGGAGACCGTTGTCGGGCGTGGCTAACACAAGGCTACTTTGTTAGAATTGGCTGAGTGGCTGCTAGGGCGGCGTGCACTGCGGTTTATCAGTGTTGATCTCATCTCCCATTAGCTGACATCTTTTGAGCTGGCGCCTCCTATATTGGCCGCCTACGGTTGCCTCTACTAGCGCATGCACACTGATTGGCTGTGCATCTATGGCGCCAAGTAGGTCATGTTTCTGGATCTCCTGGGGCGTCGTTACTGGGCCGGACCCTTCTGCTGGTCAGACCCTCCTTTCAGTTTGGCCTCACTGATTCTGGCCCAGATTCATGCTAGACTCATCAAGTTCGAATATGATATAATTTGGATATTGGGATTGGTTGAGTGTAGGCCCATGGTTGTATATTGAGAATAGCTTAGTTATGTATATTGAGTTTTGGTTGTTACAATTGATTTGTCTCATTCATTGTAATATTTTTAGAGTGGGTCATGTGTATTATTTTGTTCGAATAAATATCTAATGAGATCTTATGTGGGTTATTGTTTTATGATTGTCTTATCGAGTCACATAGAAGTTTGTTTTGTCAGGCCTGGGTTTGAAATTTGTTGATCATTATGATATTAATTTTAAAATTTTAATTCTTAAAAATTATAATTAACTAGACCTACTTTGATCCGAATTCATCACACTAAATAAAAATCTAAAGTGCTCTTTGGATCGATTCAACATGAAATCCCGAGGAATCTCAAACCTTGTTGACGAAGTAAAGTTAAGTTCCTTCATGGCTACTGTACAATCGGGAAAATTTTTTAAATATTTGGTTTAGTATAAACCAAAGATATTTCTTGAGGCAAAAACCATCATCAGAGTATACATTGTCACTAATGAGGCCGGTGAGGCGAAAAAGCTAGAACTGCGGATCACCACTCAGGATCAACCGAAGGGAAGAAAAGGAACAACGATAATTCTACCACTAGAGATCATAGGAAACAGCAGAGGAAAGATTCGGGTATCAAAAGGGAGCACAAACTATTGAACCTCAACCCTCTGAAAAACACTCAGATGAATATTTTAATGTAAATTCGGAATAAGAAATTTTTTAAATGGCCAAAGCCGATGAAGAACCTGTGTGACATCTCACGTCCTCATTTTTATTATTAGCCATTAT
>JAODPA010147403.1:0-15281 GCA_025585075.1 Nepenthes mirabilis
GTATATTATGGTATTTCTTAATATATTATAGTGGCAATTTAGGTTTGAGCCTATTATAGATGGGTGAAAGCGGCACTCGTCTCCATCTGTAGAGTCATATATATGATGACTCATCTACAGATCTTAAATAATAATATACAACCTTTAATTGTATGAAAATAAATATAATCTGAATTTTGATTATTTACTCATGTAGTTGGTGAGGTCATACTAACTCTTAATCCCTAAAAAATAATATAAGTGAGCTTGATTGTTATGGCATGAATTTGAATAAGATCATATAAAGGAATTTGATCCATTATCATCAAAATTTGATGAATTGAGTATATATTGTCATGAAAATTCATAATACTTCATTAAATCTGATGTATTGTTCCTTCTGACACATTTTAATGTAAGTTATATGTTAAAATTAAAAGTTACATATTTTATTGAATTTTTAACTCACTCCTATTTCTATTATTTACTAACCCCTTTTATACTAAGGCACATAGATTGAAGGCCTACTGTGTTGGAGAAGACTTTTGCAATAGTTGCTAAAGATATTCAAGATAATCTATCGATGGTTAAAGGTAATATACTCCTCTTTAAATCTATGGCATATGTGTTAATAGAATCGTGACCCACACATTTCTTTGTGGCCCATCAATTTGTCCATAAATTGTGTTCATCTCTTAGAATTTTGGATTATACGTTAATAGCATTTACTCCAATAGATAAGTCTTTAGTAGTAGATATTATGTATCCCCGATATGTTATTTGGGTTTATGGATATGAATTATTTGTAGACTTAACTTTTCTAGACATGCAGGGGTTTGATGTCATTTTGGTTATAGATTGGTTAATGTGATGTCATGTGAGTATTGATTGTTTCAATAGTAATGTTCAGTTTTGTATTTAAGGTTATGAACTCTTTGAGTTTCAAAGAACTGTTATGAAGGTGTTGGCATGTTTGATTTCAGTTTTACATGCATGTCATTTGATACAAAATGAGTATCAAACTTATCATGCGGGGAGTCACAATATGCCTATTGAAGAAATTTTAGTGGTTAAAAATTTAAAGATATCTTTTCTAAAGAATTGTCTAGTTTGCTTCCAAATAGGAGGATTAAATTTGGTATTGACTTAGTACTAAGATCTGTACTTATTTAAAAACTCCATATAAAAGGCTCCCTTAGAATTAAGAAAATTAAAATAGTAGTTATAAGAATTACTAAAGAATGAATTTACCTGACCAAGTATATCGCT
This sequence comes from Nepenthes mirabilis, assembly GCA_025585075.1. NCBI lineage: Eukaryota > Viridiplantae > Streptophyta > Magnoliopsida > Caryophyllales > Nepenthaceae > Nepenthes > Nepenthes mirabilis. Next base: position 1,249 of record JAODPA010147403.1, read on the forward strand.
ATGGAGCACTCCAATGTTGTTTGTAAAGAATGATTGATGAATGAGATTGTACATTAATTATTGAGAATTAAATAAGAGTACAATTAAGAATAAGTATTCTTCGCCAATAATTGACAATTTGTTTGACCAATTGTAAGGAACTTAAAATTTTTTTCAAGCTTAATGTGTGCTGAGCGTATCATCAATTAAGGATTAATTTAGAAGACAAACAAAAGAAAATATTTTAAATAAGGTATGGTTATTATGAATTTTCGGTGATACTTTTTGGTTCAACTAATACATCTGTAGTACTCATGAATCTAATGAATCAGGTTTTTAAACATTTTTTAGATTAATTTATAGTGATTTTCATTAATGATTTTTTGGTTTATTTGTGTAGCTATGAGAATCATGTAAGTACATTTGAGAATCGCCTTGTAGACTTTGAGAAACAGACGATCATTTGGGAAATTAAAGAAAGGTGAATTTTAATTTGAAGAGGTATCCTTTCGCAAACATATTTCTACAGGGAGAGTGGTAGTGGATCAAAAAAAGATGAAATTAGTAACTAATTGGGAACAATGAATGGACATTATTGAGGCCGGTAATTTCTTTGGTTTGGCTAGGTGTTATAGGCACTTTGTTAAAATTATTTGAAGATTTGGGTGTCTTTGACTCATTTAACCTAGAAGAAAGTAGTATTTTATTGGAATGAGAAATGCAAGAGATGATTCCAAAAATTAAAAATTCAATTGACTTTTGCATCAATTTTAATAAATTTTGACGAAATTGGAGGTTTTTTGGTTTACCGTGATACTTCAAAAAGGATTGGTTTGCACTTTGATACAATATGATAGGATAATTGCAAATGTATCAAGGCAATTCCAGATTTATAAGTAGAACTATCCTACCCATAGTTTGGAATAAATTGCAATTATCTTTGCTTTGAAAATATGGATGGATTATCTCTATAGAGATAAATTTGTGGTGTACTCTAATTATAAAAGTTTAAGATATTTGTCTTTATAAAAGGAATTTAATATAAGATAATGTTATTGGGTGAACTTACTATGTAACATCTTAGATGTTTTCGTTAATATTTTTCTTGAATAAATAAAATTATTTGGTCAATTTAATTAATTATGTGGATCTTGGCCTTACATGGCTAGTAAAATATGGCTTTCATTGTGCAATAAATTGGGATGCTCAATCTATTGCATGCTTGATTAGGATAGATATGCTTTTTAAGCATTAGTACTAACTAGGTTTATCTCTTAAATTTTAGGGTATTTTGATAAATCATCCAGATTTCTAAAAGGCTAAAGTTTTGGAGAGACAATGTTATGAAATTTAAAGAAGAAATTTTCCTAGAAATATGGACCCTTAGCCGTCCTTATGTGATAGACAAGTGCTAAAATGTTAGCTTAGTTTTTTGTGCTAGAAGTTAAAGACTATTATAGCCAAATTTTGAGGCAAAAATTTTGAAAAAAAAAAATAGAAGACGGTTAAAGTGGTTATATAAAAATTATAGAGGCAAAAATTGAGGTAATTATGCGTGGCTATTGATATTTAGGTCATAAATTATGGTAATAAAAACAATTAATAAGTTAGTTAAATTTTAGGAAGTTGATTATATGTAAATAAAAGGCTCAACTACATCTAATTAAGCTAAGTTGATCGAACTCTTTTGAACTCCACTTTGATAGTGATGCATCCTGGAACCAAACTTTGAACGGGTTCGGATTACGTTGATCGTTGAATTTGGCTCCGTCCACCTAGTGTGGATCCTGCACACCACTAAGATAAACGAAAGGCCAGATGCCAGCAGGACATTGTCTTATCAGAAATATTTTGACGTTCAAGTCAGTAAAATAGCTTTCCAAGAATCGAAAAGGTAAAGAAAAGAGCATGATAAGGGTAAGAGGCAGAGAGTGTTTATAGGAATAATTTGGCTCTCGTTGGGAGAGGTCAAAGTTGCTTGTGAGGAGCGTTGGTTCCTGTATTCGGGTTTCGAAGAACCCTAGCGACAGGAAGTAAGAGAGTGTGGGTATCCTAAAAGTACGAGAGATTGAGAGGACGTCGGGCGAACTCTAAGGGATTCCTCTGGAAAAAAGGAACGTGAGCTTGAGAGCAATTGAAGCTGGTATGAGAGCATTTGTTTCTCCCAGAAATCGTGCCTGGAGTGTTGACTCCATGGCATTTTTATAGTCGAGAGGTTGAGAATCCTTCATTAGGAAGGAGTGCGGGATCTCATGGCTTTGTTGGAACAGCTTCCTTTCTTGACGCTGGCATTAATGGTGGTAATGGCTCCTTGCGAGGTTCTCATTCCTTCTGTTCTTTGCAACGGCTAGGATTTTTATAGTAGACAGAGGAGAGAATCTGGCGCTTTCCTCATGGGGTGAGCGTTGAATCTGCTGGTGATCGTTGCTGTGGAGATTGCCTTCTGGGAGAGCGCAAAATCAGGGAAGAATGCTGCTACAGGCCAAACTTGGCTTGGCCCATGTAAGGCTCATTCGAGGCAGGCCTAGTACAGCGCTACTAGTCAACAGAAATGTTGACCGTCCTTGATGCCAGTCATCCGTCCTTGTGTTGGTTTCATTGGCCTTTCGTTCGGTCAATAGTTTGCATTGACCGTCCAGGCCAATGTGTGGGCATTCGTGGATTTGGACCGTTTCTCCTTCCTGAGCCAGCCTATTATGGGAATACCTATTACTAGTCCCCCATGTTGGTGGTCTAACTTCTGACCTTCAGCATGTCTACAATGGGCCGTGTGGTTTGGAGTTTGCCAAGGTCATTGACCGGCTCCGTTGACCGGCCAGGCCCAAAATCCGAAGATCATGCCAGAGGAGAAGTGGACCAGATTTGTTGACCGCCCTAGCAAAAATTCGGAGAACCTGCTGAAGGAATTATTGACCGGATTCGTTGTCCGTGAAGCCCATGGTCCGGAGAACTTGCTGAAGGAATTGTTGACTGGATTCGTTGACCCTCAAGGCCAAGGTCGGGAGAACTTGCTGAACGAATTGTTGTCTGGATTCGTTGACCGTCAAGACCAAAGTCCGAATAACTTACTGAAGGAATTGTTGACTGGATTCGTTGACCGTCAAGGCCAAGATCCGGAGAACCTATGGGAGTGGAGTGACACGCCATCATTAGTTATTTTGTTCAGACGAAAATGTGGCTACGTGCCTGCACACGATGAATTGGAGATCCTAGTAATTATTGCATCGAGGGATCTGGTTTGTCTGTGCCTGTTTGGGGGGGCCACGTGGCAGTAATGATGGTGCGTGTTTACGAGACGGTTATTTTGGCTGGCATTTGTGTTGCCTTCAAGTTGCCCGCTCATCTCATTTTTTGAATTTTCTATGCTTTCCTTCATCTTCTTCGAGTGAGAATTTTCTGAGTGCTTTGTGACTTTTCCTAGCCTCCATATTCATGGCCCCCGTTCTCGAGATTGCCTCTGTCGTCAGAGAACGCAATATGAAAGAGCTATGCGTGGAATACAGTATTCCAAAGGGGACAGTCTTTCGGGTCCCCGCCAAGGTAGATAGGGCGTGTACGCCTCTTGAGGGCTTTGTCACCATCTACGAGGCCCACTTGAGGAGTGGCCTACGTGTTCCTGTCCCCGATGACCTATTGGAGGTCTTTACAGCTCTTCGAATCCCTATCGCACAGTATCACGTGAACGCCGTCCGATACCTATGCACCTTTTGTATATTTCTCCGTCAGCATATGAGGCAGATGACGGTGACGATGGTGAGGGTGCTCTTTAAGTTCAACCAGGGAGCAGTGTAGATTTTCCTGGTCCCACGCAGCGGTCTCTCGGTTAGTACTGCCATATACGATTCTTTAAAGAATTAAAAGAATCAGTTCTTTTTCGTTCGCGTGGGTGACTCCTGGTCGTTGGCCCGGGAATGGGGCAAGGTACCTGATGCTTACACTAGGACTCCTTTGAGGAGGAGACGGAGTCCCTAGAGTTGTTATTCCAATTGGTGAAAAAGTACCACTTAGAGTTTCAGAAAGACCATTTAGTCTCTTGCGGTGAGGCTAGGAAGGCCAATTGGGGGCCTCCGTCCCTTGAGCAAAAGGTGGCGAGTCCTACTTTGAAGAGGAAGACTAGGACTGTGGTGATTGGTGAGCTAGCCAGCGAGAAGTCCCCCTCAAGTCCACTGGTAAAGAGACCGATGACGGTTGTAGCAATGAGGCCTTCCTCATCCTCCTCCACCGATCCAGGGACCGTTCCAATTGGCCAACTTGCCGGTGCAGGAGATAGCTCTGGTGTAGGTGGTGAGGAGTCTGCCATTGAGGCTTATAGGGCTAGATTGCACTCCACCACTAGTCGTGCCGTTCTTGCCCTCCCACAGTCAGAGCACCTGATGTGGTTGGAACCCTCCCTAGAGGCCGTCATCGAATGTGTCGCTGATCCATCGGAGGAGATACTTGCCAGGGAACCCAGGGAGGTGCCTATTGAACCTCCTGTTGGGCTAGCTGTCACGACATCTGACAAGATGGCTCCTGAGGAGATTCTGGGGGAGCCAAGAGTGCCAGTGGTCGGAGAACCTCAATCAGTGATTGAGGTCAGGGTAGAGATCATGGGGGAGGTCGCCGATAAGGAACCTGTACAAGCCGTGGGAAGGCTAGGGGAGCCTGATGTCGGGAGGCCATCGGAGACGGACGACCTTGTGGCGGAGCTGTTGGGGGAGTCTACGGTGGAAGCCAATACTAGGTCTGCTCGAGAGGGTTCCATTTCCGGCCCTCCATTGTCAAAGCCAAGATCTCGTATCAGGCCAGTTCTTCTAGTGTGCTGGATTTGGCAAGTGAACCTTTTGCTGCCTGTCTTTCCTCTTGGTTTAATCACCACTAATACTTATTGGCAAGCGAGACCTGACGATCGCTGACAGGGACAAGTTGATTGCTTAGCTCGACGAGGAGTTGGAAGCGATGAGGACTGAGCATCAGGATGATACAGTCACTCTAGGAATAGTGCTGGCCAACCTGGAGGCTAAGGTCACCCGGCTTAGAGAGGAGAATACTAGCCTTAAAGATGCCGTGGTGCCGGGTCTAGTGGAAGAGAACGATAAGCTGAGGGAAGATAAAGTCTGCCTCAAGGATGAGATCGACTGGGCCATAAGGTGTGTTGACCAGCTTGCGGGGCAAATAACTGCACTAGAGAATGAGTTGACTACCCACATCCGCTCTCACGAAGTTGAGAACATGTTGCTGGCGCGGTTATGGGAAGGGATCAATATTAGTCGGCGCATTGCCCGACTGATTGATCCCAACTTTCAAATAGAATTTCTTAACCCAGAGAACCGCTTTGGTTAGCGTCGTGAGAGCCTCGTGGGGGAACACCGGGTTAGCCACGGATCATTAACGCCTTCTTCCGGGTGCTCCGCTCCACCTTAGCTTTTGTAAATGATGTACCTCTTGAATAAATGCAATCAATAAAACGGCAGCTTTATAGATGTTATGTGTCTTTTGCTTTTTGTTAGTTTCGTCGCTGAGTTTTTCAGCCAACTCTGCGTGCACAGGTTGGTCGTCCACCTTATTTAAGACGGTGTTATCTTTTTCTGGAAGACTTCAGCCTTTGAATAGATATCGGGGTTGGCTCGAATGTCACGCCAAGTCTGATCTGTTCATATGGGAGTAATATTTTGGTGGCGCTGCCCCAGCGCGTGCTTGGGTGGCCAATGTTTTGGGCAGGCTACCCTACTTCTATCGACCGTCATTGATTGATCGCGTTACTTCCCAATGTAGGAGGTCATCGCGTGGACTGCTTAAGCCCCCTAAGATTTTTTATCTCAAATGCGCCACTCAGTTGTCTAAGTTTTAATTCGACCATCAGTTCACCGCCTAGATGATCAGGGTTTAAATACGACCGCTCATGAGCCGCCTGCATGACTATGGTTTAAATACGACCGCTCATGAGCCGCTTGGATGACCAATATTTTACTACCAGAGGGTGAAAACCCTTCCAACTTTGGGGTAGTCTAGGTCATGAGAACCTACAAACATACATAAAGATGAGTATGGAAAAGAAAAGGAGAAGAACCTATAGTGAGGTGGTATAATGTGCCAAGTGTTCCTATATGCATGCAGATGGTTGACTTACCTGTGTCTCTACTGAAAGTAACGCTTGATGTGGATTGCGTTGCACGTTCGAGAAACTAACTTGCCGTTCTGGGTTCGGAGTTTGTATGCTCATTTTCGCAGGACGGCGGAGACTAGGAAGAGACCCTCCCAATTCTGTGAGAGTTTATTCCAGTTGGCGATCTTGCCCGTAGCCTCGATGCTTTATAAGACCATGTCCCCAATGTTGAATTGTCGTACTTTTACCTTCTTATTATAATAGAGCATGACCCGTTGTTGGTAGGCTGCGGTTCACATCCTGGCAGCATCGTGGGCTTCCTCCAATAAGTGCAGATGTTCCCTAGTTTTCTGGGAATTGCCTTGTGGGTCGAAGGATTCGACCCTTAGACTTGGGAGCTTGATCTCGACTGAAATTACCACTTTAGTTCCGTAACAGAGGCTGAAGAGGGCCTCACGGGTTGGCTCCTTTGGGGTCGTCCGATATGACCAAAGGACGGAAGGCAGCTCATCCACCCATTAGCCTCCGGCTTCCTCTAGCTTGGTCTTGAGGCTGTGGAGTAGTGTGCGGTTTGTGACCTCAATTTATCCGTTTGCTTGCAGGTATTCTACCATAGTCTGGACCAATCTGATGCCCAAGCTGGTGCAATACTTGGTGAAATGCTTTACCGAGAACTGGGTTCCGCTATCAGTGACGATGGCCTCGGGAATGCCAAATCTGTCGACTATATTCTGATGGACAAATTCAAGAGCGTTGTGCTCTGTGATTTTGGCCAGCGAGACGGCTTTGATCCACTTGGTGAAGTAATCGATACCTGCAATAATGAATTTTCTTTATCCTGTTGCAAGGGGAAATGAGCCGAGAATATCCAATCCCCATTGTGCGAATGGCCACGGAGCCTGGAGGGATTTCAGCTCGACAGGCGGCTGATGGTGAAGATTGATGTGAATCTGGTAGTTTTCACACCTCATTACAAACTCGAGCGCATCCTTTTTCATCGTTGGCTAGTAGTAACCTTGGCGCATGATTTTGAATGCCAAGTTCTTGCCGCTATATGCGATCCGCATATCCCGATGTGGGTGTCACTTAAGGCATAGTCGGCCTCCTCTGGAGTGAGGCACTGGAGGTACGGGGTCGAGTAGCCACGGCGATATAGCCGTCCATCGATCACGGTGTACCAGCCGACCATCTTTTTGACCCGCTTGGCTTCGTCTGTGTCTTTTGGAAGTGTTCCGTCCATTAGGTATTTTTGGTACGGTGTCGTCCACTTTTCTGCTTCAGAGATTTGCATCGCTTCCTGCTCTTCCGTGCTGAGAGCAAGGAGAATTTCTTGTATGTCCCTTGAGTCTTGTTCTAGATTCTCAGCTACCGCCACCCTGGCGAGCTGATCGGCCTTTCAGTTTTTAGTTCGGGGAACATGGGCCAGAGTCACATGGTCGAATTTTCTACTCACCTCCTTTACCTTGGCCAAGTATTTTGCCAGGTAAGGGTTGGATGCCTCGAAATTATCGTTAACTTGGTTGACTACCAGCTCAAAGTCACTGTAGATCATCAGTCGTTTAGCTGAGCACTCTTTAGCTAGTCTTAACCCAGCCAACAGGGTTTCATATTCGGCAACGTTGTTGGTTGTTGAAAAGTCGAGGCGGAGTGAGTACTTCACCTCAAATCCGTCTCGAGTTTTTAGGACTATTTCGACTCCACTGCCAGAACTCGTAGAGGATCCATCCGCATTGAGGACACATTCTGGCTCTGCCTCGCTCTGTTCTATGTCTTTAGCGGGTTGTTCCTCGAGAATTGGCGTCGTGGCTTCGACAATGAAGTCGACTAAAGCTTGCCCTTTAATGGAAGGTCGAGGCCGGAACTCGATATCAAACTGTCCCAATTCGATAGCCTACCTTACCAACTGTCTAAAAATGTCAGGTTTCTGGAGAATGCTCTTTAGAGGTTGGTCGGTGAGAACAATCACAAGATGAGCCTAAAAATAAGGTCTCAATTTTCGAGCGGAGAAGACAAGCGCCAAGGATAATTTTTTTGTGCGTGGGTAGTGTATTTCTGGGCCAGTCAACGTTTTACTCACGTAATAGACCGGCCGTTGGACGTCGGAGTCCTGGCGTACGAGGACGGAGTTGAGGGCCACCTTTGACACCGCCAGGTAAAGATAGAGGTCCTCTCCATCCTTGGGTGACGTTAACAATGGTGGCCAGTTAGATATCGCTTTAGTTCGTCGAACGCCGTCTGGCACTCCACCGTCCACTGGAATCTGTTTTCTTTCGTTCCCCTTAATACCTTAAAGAAAGGCTGGTACTTGTCTCCTAACTTCGCTAAGAAGTGAGATAGGGCCGCTAGTCGCCCGGTAGTCACTGGACTTCCTTAACGTTCTGTGATGGTGACATATCAGCGAGAGTCTTAATCTTCTCTGGGTTTGCCTCAATTCTCCAGTGGGAGACGATAAAACCCAAAAATTTTCCAAAGGAGACTCCGAAGATGCATTTATTGGGATTTAGTTTCATCTGGTGTGCGTAAAGCACCTCGAAAGATTCGGCCGGATCGTGAATGTGATCATTAGTGACTCTGCTCTTGACGAGCATATCGTCGATGTATACCTTCATATTGCGGCCGATTTATTTTTCGAACATCTTATTTATGAGTTGCTGGTAAGTGACGTCCGCGTTTTTTAGACCAAAAGGTATAACTTTGTAACAATAGGTCCCTTGATCTGTCATGAAAGAGGTATGCTACTCGTTCCCTGGGCTCATCAGAATCTTGTTATAGCCCGAGTATACATCCATGAAACTTAACAGCTCGTACCCGGATGTCGAATCCACTAATAGGTCAATCCGAGGTAAAGGAAAGATGCCTTTACAGCAGACTTAGTTAACGTCAGTAAAATCGACGCACATTTGCCATTTTTCGTTACTTTTCTTTATCATGATGACGTTCAAAAGCCAGTCCGGGGATTGGACCTCCTTGATGAAGCCGGCGTCCAGTAACTTTTTTACCTCTTCTCGGATGGCAACTAGTTTTTCTACGAAATGGTTTCTCCGTTTCTGCCTGATAGGTTTGCGACCAGGATCGAGGTCCAGTTTGTGGACTGTTACCCCGGCTGAAATTTCAGGTATGTCAGCGGGAGTCCACGCGAAGATATCTGCGTTCTGTCATAAGAACGTGATCAACTCGTCGCGCTGTGTCCCAGTGAGTTTGCCACCAATCTGTACACATCTTTCCGGATCTTTCGAATTTAGTGGGATCAGATTAGTTGCCTTTCCGGACTGTGCTTGCTGCAAAGTCGCCACATCCCGATGGTCAAGTTCTCTTACTGATCGGGTGTTGCCGTTCGGGGTGATTTGGGACATATAACATATCTACCCGGTGGCCTGGTTGCCCAGAACCCCGCCTATACTATAAGCCGTTGGGAGTTTCATCTTGAGATGCAGTATCGAAGTGTTCGCTTCGAACGCTGGTAGGCATGGACAGCCTAATATAGTGTTGTAAATGGAAGACAAGTCAACCACCAAGAAGGTAAATGTTTTACTTGCCATTCTTGGGTGTGTACCCAGGATCACTTCTAATTGGATTGTCCCTTAGACATGCACCGATTCGTTATCATGGCTGTATAGCGGCCCTTCAGCAAGCTTTAATTGACTCTTTTTTATACCAAGTTTAAAAAACATATCAAAGTAAAGCAAGTCACGTAAAATTCCGTTATCAACGAACACTCGTTTCAGCTTGTAGTTAACGCTACCATCCGAAACGAAGGTGGATACAACTAGGGGGTCTGCATGGGGAGAAACTACATGCTCAAAGTCATCATTGCTAAAACTAATGATGTTATTCTCAGTGCACTGCTTCTTATTCCCGACATACTGCTCTCTACGATTTGCCAGAGTCTTGACAGGTCGAGTTGCAATCATATTGACTACTCCTCCGCAACACGATTTCTCTTAGGAGATGGTTCTATGCCTTCACCGCCCGTTGTACTGGAGCTCTAGCTAGGGTTCTTGAAGAACCTAGTAAGGTGGCTCCTGTGGATCAGCTTTTCTACCTCCTGTTGGAGCGTTTTGTAATCTTCGGTAAAGTGTCCGAGGGATCGAAGGAAATCACAATATTTAACTGGATTCCCCCCTTCCGTCTTCTTAAGTGGTTTTGGCCACTTAAGGAACTTCTCACCCCTGATCTGCATGAGGACGTTTGAACGCGTGTTGCTCAAGGGCGTTAGGCTGATTGGCCCATAGTCCTTGCGCTCTGGGGGTCCAGCCCTGGGGTGCTTCCGGCGGGGGTGATCACCACTACTATACTTCCTCTTTCCTTCGACCGGGAAAGAGCGAGGCTATTCGGTCCACTAGGGATGCTTAGCCTCGTTGGCCTTCTCTACGGCCGTGTAGGCCCTGATGATAGATATCGCTTTTCAGAAGGTTTACGGATTCTTATGGGTCAGGTGCCTAAAGAAATCTCTATGTGTCAAAACGGATCCTCTGTGAGCTGGGGATCCGTCCAGCTTCTGCTACGAAGCGGTATAGAAACTTCCGCAGATTCTCCCTATGCTTCTGCTTGATATGCGATAGGTGCCAAGGTTACTTCTCCTCTCGGTGGATGGAGGCATACTGTGATAGCAAGAGGTCAGCTAGCTCTCGAAAGCTTCGGATGGAATCCGAGGGGAGATGATGGAACCAGATGGGCGCGTCCCCTTTCAAGGTGAGCGGAAAGCAGCGACACATGGCTACGTCCTTTAACTCTTGTAGACCCAGATAGGTGTGGAAGTGGGCAAGGTGGTTGACAGGATCAGTGCTCCCATCATACGAGTCAAGGGTGGGTATTTTAAACTTTATGGGCATGGGATAGCTCAAGATCTCTGGCGTGAAAGGGGATTTATCCAGATCTGTCGTGCATTCATCGCAGGTCCATATTTTCTCCCGTCTTGAATCTGCTGGAGCTGCACTGGCTGATCTTTTGGAGTTGAGGAATGTCCCCAACTCCGTTCTTTCTCTTGCATGGCCAATTGCCGGCCGGCTGCTGCCTCTAGTGGATCTGATGGCTAAGAGGCTTCTTTGATCCAGGTCCTGGATTCCATCCAAGTATATCGGGGGTTCCTTCACTCTGGACTTTCTTCTGGAGTCATGCCGACTAGATGTTCCCTAGGCCTTAGTCAGCTTTAGGCCTATGAGGGCTCTGGCACCTGAATGTGGGCCGGCCTCCTGGGTTTCTTGGTCGGCTTCTTCTTCCTTTGGCCTCCCCTCTTGGAGGTCGGCGCGGGGGCTGCTGTTGGTGGAGCCTCCTACTGTGCGGGTTCCTAACGGCAGTAGAGTAGTTGGAGCATCTTGTTGATATTCTGCATGTACTTCGCTAGGTTTTGGAAGAAAGGGGTGGGCACCCCATTAACCATCCCATTGACAGGATACCAGCAGCATGGTCCTGGTCGGGAGGGGTCACATCCCTGGCGGGTTCACTCACCTGTGCGCTCATGTTCACCATTTTGATTGAGGGTATTGGTTGAGAAAGGTTTCTGGGAAATATAGCTGACTTTTTGTAAGCGATTCCTACAGACGGTGCTAGTAATGCATCTTGGAATCAAATTTCGAACGGATTTGGGTTACATTGATCGTTGAATCCGGCTCCGTCCACCTAGTATGGATCCTACACACCACTAAGATAACGAGAGGTCAGGTGCTAGCGGGACGTTATTCCATCGAAAATACTCCGACGCTCAAATTAGTAAAATAGCATTCCAAGAATCGAGAAGGTAAAGAAAAGAGCGTGATAATGGTAAGAGGCGGAGAGTGTTTATAGGAATGATTTGGCTCTCACTGCGAGAGGTTAAAGTTGCTTGTGAGGAGTGTTGGTTCCTATATCCAGGTTTTCGAGAACCCTAACGACAGGAAGTAAGAGAGTGTGGGCATCCTAAAAGCGCGAGAGTTTGAGAGGACATTAAGCGAACTCTGAGGGATTCCTCTGGAAAAAAGGAACGTAAGCTTGAGAGCGATTGAAGCTGGTATGAGAGTGTTTGTTTTCTCCCAGAAGTCGTGTCTGGAGTGTTGACTCCATGGCCTTCTCATAGTTGAGAGGTTGAGAATCCTTCCTTAAGAAGGAGTGCGGAATCTTAGGGCTCCATTGGAGCAGCTTCCATTCTTGACGCTTGCATTAATGGCGGTAACGGTTCCTTGGGAGGTTCTCCTTCCTTCTGTGCTTTGCAACGGCAAGGATTTTATAGCAAACAGCGGAGAAAATCTGGAGCTTTTCTTACGGGGTGAGTGCTGAATTTGCTCGTGACCGTTGCTGTAGAGGTTGCCTTATGAGAGAGCGTAAAATTAGGGAAGAAAGCTGCTGCAACCCATGTAAGGCTTATTCAAGGGCAGGCTTGTTACAACGCTACTGGTCAACGAAAATGTTGACCGTCCCTGATACCAGTCGACCATCATTGTGCTGGTTTCATTGGCCTTTTATTCGGTCAACGGTTCGCGTTGACCGTCCAGGACAATGCATGGGCCTTTGTGGATTTGGGCCGTTTCTCCTTCCTGAGCTAGCCCACTATGGGAGTACCCATCAAATAGATTATTGACAATAATTTTGGGAATTAAAAACGAGGTTGTTGGGGATCTTAAAAGAGTGGTATTCAGTCATGGATTTGAGGATATAACTAAATATATTGTGACAATTTTGTTGGAATTAATATTTCATGAACATCTTTGATTAATGGTTAGCTAATGTAAAGAAATTAGTTATTATAATTAAAGAAGGCTTTATCCATCTTCCCTCTTCAAGAGATATTGTTGGTAGATCATTGCAAACCCTTAAACTAGCCATCCCACTTGTTGGTAAAGCAATGTTAAGAAGTTGTTGAGTTAGCACAATTTTGGGAATTGAAATTTTTATCAAATTCCTAGCTAAAAGTATACAGTTTGGCCACATGGATGGCAGAGAGAAGTTTTTGGATTTTGAGGAAGTATTGAGATTAAGATATTTTCTTAAATCAATAAAATAATGAGAGATAAGGGAGAAGGAAGCTAACTACTTGAATCCTAATCTTAGGGAAAGATTAGTGGACTTGTGTTGAAGAAGGATGAGTATAGGAGGTGGTTATGTAAGGGGATTAGTCAAATGGGAATACAAAAATAACTGGAACTACTAGACTCAGTAGTTAGTTACGTCTATGTGGGTCAAAATGTGAGGTGGTTAGGGGCTAATTTTGTGGATGGCTCAGCTGGTTAGCAAGGGAAAATTACAAATAAAAAATCAGTTTAAAATTTTGAGGCTACTTTGTGTCAAATTTAATAAATTTGAGTTAAGATAAGCAAGCATGTTACATCCTAAAACCCAATTCTGTTATTAATAAGTAATGACACTGATCATTATTCAATTAACAATCCAAATAATCGTAAATATAAATTTCACATTGATATATCAACCAACCAAAAAAAATAATATGACTTAAACGCAGGATCCAAAATACTATATCAACACGTGGCTCTAATACCGATCAAATCATGATGTCAGACCTTATATAAAAAGCTATATTTAATCCAAACGAAATTAGAATATCTAAACAATCATATTAAAATTTCAATCTGACAACATCATACAAGCTATGATACTATAATTTAGTTTATATAGAACCAAATTGTGCAAAACGAAATACAATAACTAATTTCCTTCTAATCCTAGTATGAAATTTCTTCAACTACAGCTACTCGATGTCCTATAAGTGTTTGTGCCTCTAATTTGAATGAGTTAATGAAAAATAGATATAAAAGTGACCTGAAAGTTCTGTAAGATATATAATTTTATAGTAAGATATATTGAAAGGACAGTCGATTAAATTCCGATGTAATGATTTTCATAAAATTTAAAATTTCTTTTCATATTCATATTCAAATTGTACCATAAAATTTATACTCAAATATGAAATTCTTAAGGATCAGGGGCCAATAGGGCCTTACCAACTGAAGGAACTAATAATCAAAACTCTGATTATATT
>JAODPA010147414.1:0-15280 GCA_025585075.1 Nepenthes mirabilis
TAATAATCATAAAAATATATTCGTAAAATGTGCACAACATATATATCTGTTGCGTTCCGAGTTTCGAGTTGTACGGATTAGGGAGCCTTCGAATTCCTGATCTGGGTTGAATATTGAGCAGATCCGGTCTCTATCGTTGATAACCTGAAACTTGCACAACATAAATTACAAATAAGAGGTCAGAAGTCTATGAGGGTTATCACTTATCGACATTCCGACGCTCAAATCAGGTGCCTTCTATAATAAACGGAAGAATGCATGTTTAAAGGTAAACGTGGTGAGAGTGCAAAGATATATTGATGAGGGGAGTGTGAGAGGGATGTGTGTGGAGGCCTGAGTTCCGTGGATGCGCCCGATAGAGAGGCGGCTTAAAGGTGTGCCTACGGAGGGCAATTTAGAGGTGTGCCCAATAGATGTGCAGTTTAGAGGTGCGCCCACAGAGGGCACTTACTATTTGGAGGGCAGACTTCACAGACGGGCCCTTGGACGAAGAGTCGGCCGATACCTATTGGTCGGGTTGACGCTGCTGGTCGGAGCATTGCTTTAGGCCGGAGTAGATTAGGCTCGAGGTGCATCAGGCTGGTGAGCTGCTACCATAGGCCGGAGACCTTCTGTGGCCGGAGAGAATCAGGCCGAAGAGGATCAGGCTGGAGAGGATCATGCTGACGTGTTGCCTCTGGCCGGAGAGGATCAACTCGGAGCAGACCAGGCTGAAGAGAGTCAGGTCGAAGAGGATCAGGTTGGAGAGGATCTGCACACCAGAGTGCTTTGTGTTCGACTGGAGAGGCGGAATGCTTCTGGGCCCGGGGAGCTACTGTAGGCTGGCTTAGTGAGAGATGGAGCACCAAAGTGCTTCCGAGTCCGGCTGGAGAGAACCCAAACCAGACCGACGACCATTATTGACAGCAAGGATGGTGGGGGTAGGAGCCATTGAAGGGAGACCATCGTGTTCTACTTAGCCCGAATGCCACAGGAAGTAGCCGACCAGCCATCGAGGGCTTTGAGCCCCGCCTTATGAAGACAGGGGACTGGGCATCACTTTAAGGAGAACTCTATTCTCCTTTTGGTCTACAAGCCGCTGAGAAGAGCTGATCACCATTGGTGGAGAGCTTTGTGCTCTGTAGGGTTCCAAAATGCTCTATTTAGTTAAGGAGTAGAAGATGGGAGCAAAGCATAAGTTTTGAAAAAGCATTGCTGCCCAGCTCTCTTGGCTCTCTCCATGCCATTTCCTTATCTACTGCTTCTCCTTTTATCGAGGAAAGTAGTGAAAATTCTCCCGCCAAGTGGAGTTTTAATTTTTCGCTGAGAGGGATTTCTCCCACCAAAATAAAATTTTTCCCTCCTTGACGAAGCTTCTCTGCCATGCTTCGGGTTTTGGGTCGACCTGCCATACCAGACCCATTAGCAGCCCCCCATGTCGAGTGGTTTGAAATTTCAACCCTTGAAATGTGACTATGGGATGTCATTACATAGGTCTTCACGTGTGTTCCTTTCCCGAATACCCTCTGCATCCTGGTTCTATGGGGTACGCCCGGTGACACGGTAGCTTCTGTAGGGAAGCATAATGTCGAGACTCCTGTCTTCCTCAAGGGAGGTAGGCCTCCCGTAAGGAGGGCACTTCCTGGCTTTTGGACGGAGGACTCGTGACTTGGAGATGGAGTACTCATCAATGCAGAACTGGCATTCCTTTCAGGAATTCCTAGCCATCTTCTTTAATTTTGAGTGCTCCTGGCTAGACAGAGGGCTGAGAGCCTCCGCGCTATAGAGAGGAGAGTTGAGGACCTCCTGGTAGGACGGAGGGCTGAGAGCCTCCGTACTAGACAGGGGAGGGCTGAGGGCCTCTTGGTAGGACAGAGGGTTGGGAGCCTCCGTGTTGAAAAGAGGAGGGCTGAGGGCCTCTTGTAAGGACAGAGGGATGAGGACCTCTATGCTGAGGAGAGGAGGGCTGAGGGACTCCTAGCATGACGAAGGGCCGAGGGCCTCTGTGCTGGAGAGAGGAGGGTTGAGGATCTCTTGGAAGGACGGGGGGCTAAGAGCCTTCATACTGAAAAGAGGAGAACTGAGGACCTCCTATAAGGACAGAGGGCTGAGGACCTCCATGCTTGCGAGATGAGAGGTGAAGGCCTCATGGCAGGACAAAGGGCTGAGAGCCTCTGCACTGGAGATAGGAGGGCTAAGGGCAGAGAGCCTCTGTGCTGAAAAGATGAGGGTTGAGGGCCTTCTATAAGGATAGAGGGTTGAGGACCTCTGTGCTGACAAGAAGAGGGCTGAGGACCTCTTGGCAGGACGGAAGGTCGAGAGCCTCTACGCTGGAGAGATGAGGGCTGAGGGTCTCCTGGTGGGACGGAGGGTTAAGAGCCTCTATGCTGAAAAAGCAAAGTTGCTTGCAACCCTTAGGCGCGTGACAACTCTGAGGAAGTGGGGCACTGGGTCAATTCTACCATTACTGAGACGCTTTCAGGATCAGGAGCAGGCTAGTTTCCTTGACCAAGCATTGTTCGAGTCTGAAACAAGATCTCAAAAGCTCTCAGGGGCCAATGCATGGGCTATGAATCAGATCTCGTTGCTTGAGGATAAGCTTCTGGAGAGCTAGCGGAGGCCCACTGATCTACTGAAAATGTGCGCTTGGCTAAACAGAAAGATAAGGGCCATACTCTGCTTAGGTGGGCCACCCCGATCTGCCCTTGCTAGCAAAACATGGATGCTACTGTCGTTGCTCGGACAGTGTTACTTGAATTATCGTAGGGTCCCTTTCTGACTCTACAGCATTGGAGGCCTCTTGAAGGCTAAAGTAATATAATATAATAATCATAAAAAGATATTTATAAAATGTGCACAACATATATATCATTATTTAAACGTTAACAAGCCTGTACAATTTACATAATTTTTGTATAATTTTTGGGACAAAGTTTTAATCAAATGATCTATAACCATCAACACGATATTGATGTATTCAAGCGATAACCTATATTTATCACAATTTTCTTTTACAATAAGGTATTTTATTTTTATCTACTTATTTTTATTAGATATTTTACCATTATTTATTAAAAATTTGTTACTGAATTATCACAAAATATTTTTATAGGTCTAAAAATAAAGTTAATGAACTTTGATCTTATATTAAAGTTCTTTAACCAAACAGTATATTTGATAATCTCATAATATACTACCAATTCGGCATTCATAATAGAAGTTGTAATTAACTTTAGTTTCATGAATTTTTCAAAATATTATACCTCCAATAAGTAGAAATATGTATATCCAACAATTTCCAACGAATCGAATATACTTGATGAGTACAGCCCAAAACGGGCCAACCTAATGCATTGGTGGATAAAAGATCTAAACATCAACAACCCAATAGAAGATGCTTTAGAGCTTATCAGGCAAACGATGCACAAATACATGAACTAAAGAGTATGGCCTGAATGACCAGACATAAAAGGATCATGATGAGTTGTTTAAAGGCCCAATACAGAGTGTGGTTGTGTCAATCTAGTAGCTGGTAACCAGATGGCCTTACCATTAAATTGAGGCGACCGTTAAAAAAGCAAATAATGCCCCTTACCATTAATCTAAAGCGGCATCATCGCCACGTATTGATTCCAAACAACAACTAACCAAATGGCACCTCTTATTTAAATAAACCCTTTCCTCCAAGCAAGAGAGGGAGAGAAAAACATCAAAGAACAACAACAAGAAGAGGAAAAAGATACTTAACTAGATGAGTGTATAGACAAAAAAGACACATAGCCCGACAAGTGCATAAACTCAACTACTTAGACAAACGAGTGTGCCAAAAGGAGTATTACCCTCCATATAAATACTTATCCCCATTCTCTCTAAATTCTCGAATCCATTTCCTTGTATCTTTCTAATCGAATAGAAGGATAATTGATTTGAACATCAGATGATATATTAGAGAATAAGTCCCATATACCACATATGTCTTATTTGTTCTATTGTGGTGTACAGGATCTAAATTCAAAATTTTGACGATTAAACTTGTTATTGTTCAAACGTTTAGGCATGACGAGCTGGCTCTCTAATTCATATATTAATCTGAATCTTTGAGACACATTATTGGCGTTGTATGTGAAAAAATGATAATCAAACCACCCAGCTGAGAATAGAGATCATGGCTAACACTAGGATCCAAACAAGCTTACCACCTAAGGACAACATTTTTAATGGAGACAACCCGATAGAGGGTAGCCATGGAAATACTTATCTAATCACAAATGCAAATGGGAAAACACTTGTAGCCCAGGTTGACACAATGTCCAAGGTCCTTTGGACCTTCTGAACTACATTGGAAGGACACCAAATGAGGGCTCCATTCTCTGATTCCCTAACTTCTACATCTAGAAGGAGAAATCAAAGGAAGAAGTAACCCATTAAGGAGGTGATTCCATGATTTGATGACCTTGAAGCCCAGGAGGCCTCGAGCGACATGGCCCGGACTCAGCTCGAAGGATGAAAAACTTTTAGAGTGCAGGATGAAAACCTAGAGTGACAAAACCAAGCTGTTCCCGAAATGTTGGGAAACCTTCTGCTTGAGACGAACCCTCATGCAGCACTCTACCGTGGAAAGTCCATAGCCGGCTTGTCAAGCATGTCTCCCCAAACCATTCAGAGCTAAGGACTTTCGTCAACACGAAAAAGGTTGCGTCTGCATCCCAGGTGGAGGATAGGATTAGAAAGATCGAGTAGCAGCTATTCCAAGGAAGCACGGACAGACACTCGACCAACCTAAGTAGGTCACCATTCACGAAGGAGATCATAATGCTTCAACTCCCTCACAAGTTCAAAATACTGACATTGGAACCCTACAATGAAAATTCTAATCCCATGAACCATTTGGATAATTTTCATACCTTACTAGGTTTTCAAGGCCTAGATGATCTAACCTTATATCTCTACTTCTCATTGGTCCTCAAAGGAGATGCAAAAATTTAGTTTTACCGATTGTAACCATATTCGATCTGAACATTTTAAGAATTGGTCGTTAACTTTCTATTATAGTTCACCTCTAGCCGAAAGAAGTAAATGCAACTGTGGCACCTTATCCGCATCTAACAAGGGTCAAATGAGAGTTTGAAACACTTCTTGGCCTAGTTTAACATAGAAGCCTGAAGGATATCAAAGCTAACTGATAAAGATGAAGTTGGATTCCGTCAAGGCAACTGTGTTATCGGGTGAATTATTTTAAGAATTTTGTTTAGCAAGAGCCTAAGATCATTCTTGTGGTAGAGACCATCACCGGCTACATATTACCACTGAGGAGGCTAACGAAGTAAAGATGCCAGAGTGCATAGACTCACATCCGGGACTGACTGGCGGAAAAAGAGAAACAGTAATAACTCCACTGCTTGAGATCTTAGAAAGTAGTCGAGGATAAAATCGAGCGTCAGAATGGAGTACAGGCTTTTGAACCTAACTCTTTTGAATGACACCTGGACAAATGTCTTGATGTAGATTTGGAATGAAAAGTTCCTAAAATGGCCCAAACTGCTCAATAACCCAAAAGGAAGAGACCAATTCAAGTACTACTTTTACCATCAATCTTCAGGTCATAATACCGAGAACTACTGGATTCTATAGAAAGAGATTGAGATCTTCATTCAAAAAGTGTGTCTTAATAAGTTCTTGAGAAACTCGAGGCAAGCCTTTGAAAATGCCAATAACAATTAGATGGGGTAGTAAAAGCAACCATACAATGAAATAGTGACCGGAGTGGTAAATATAATATCTACAATGTCACAAAGAAATAAAGCTTCAGACCACCTTGAGAAAACTTCCAGCAACAAGAAATAGAAGTTAGGAGTAAGAAATGATATCATTAGTTTTAATAACGACGGTATGACTCATGTAATAACTCTCTATTCTGACCCTCTTATTACATCTACGCTCATCTCAAATGGTATCATTGATTGTCTATTGAAGCGAGTCTTCGTTGATAATAAAAGTTTAAAAAAATCTTGATACTTTAATCTCATATTAAAAAAGGACCAAATAAGATCAAATGAGAGACCATTATATGGGTTGGACAATGAACTATGCCAATCCAAGGAACTATTCAATTAAAAGTCGTATTAGGAATGTACCCAAAGACTATTTCGAATGTTCACATTCTTAATAGTTGACCTACCTTTGGTCTACAATACCATATTGGGGCAACCCTACTTGGTTGTGTTTAGAATAGTAATGTCGATTCCACATTTGAAGATAAAGTTCATAATAATATGTGGAGTTGGAGAGGTCTTAGGAGACCAAGTCACTAGCTAAATATGCTATTTATCCCAAATCAATTAGGCAATTTTGAACCAGTCGATCAAGAAATTCAACCTCTGAGATGAAGCAACCCTATAGTAAGGCAAGTCCAATGAGTCAACCGATCAAATCCCACTAGATTTGAATAAGCTTGAGAAATGCATGTAGATTGGGGGCTCTCTATAGAGCCAATTGTGTGAACAGCTGATGACTTTTCTCCGGTAAAACTCGAACGTATTTGCATGGATACCTATGGATATGTTGGAAATTTTAACCGAAGTAATAGTCCATTAGTTGGGTCTTAATCCATGATACAAATCGGTCAAACAAAAATGAAGGGACCACCCTATTAAAAAACTGATTACCATAAGAGAGGATGTCAGAAAGTTTCTCGATATAGGCTTTGTAAGGGAAGTCATTAATACTCAGATTGGTTGTCGAATGTAGTACTCACCAGGAAAAGAACTGAAAAATAGTGAATATATGTCGATTTTACCGACGTGAATAAAGTATATCCGAAAGATAGTTTTTTAATTACCAAGGATAGATCTACTAGTAGAATTGACGTTTGGGTATAAGCTATTAAGCTTCATGAATGCCTATTCAGGGCACAATCAGATTCGGATGAAACTCGAGAATAGAGAACTCACCTCCTTTATGACCGATTAGGAAAGTATTGTTATAAAATCATGTCTTTCAGTCTAAAAAACACAAGAGTAACATACCAGATACTAATGAAGAAAATATTCGATCCACAAATTGAAAGGAATATGGAGGTATATGTTAAGATATACTTGTCGAAAGTATAATAGCTGACAACCATATTCATGACTTAGGTGAAACTTTTGAGGTGCTCCGAGCACACCAAATGAAGTAAAATCTAACAAAATATGTGTTTAGAGTAACTTTTGAAAAATTCCTTGAGTTTATAGTGTCTCACAAGGAATTGAAGCAAATTCCAAAAAAAATAAAATCAATCATGGATATGAAACTACCGCAAACCGTGAAGGAAGTCTGGAGGTTAGTTGAGAGACTCACGGCACTATCTCGATTTTTGGCAAAATTGATGGAGAAATATTTTTCCTTATTTAAGGCACTAAGAAGAATTAATGCAAATAATTTTCAACAGACAGAGGACTGTAAGTCAGCCTTTTAGGAACTAAAGGGATACCTCACCAATCCCCCACTCTTGTCTTCTCGAGAAGAAGGTAAGGAATTATACCTCTATTTGGCGAGATCCAATATGGTGCTACACTCGATCTTGGTCAGGCAAGAGTATGCGGCAAATTGACCGATCTACTATATCAATAAAATTTTGACAGACATCGAGGATCTTTACTCACATGCTGAAAGGATCACTCTAGTATTAGTCCACTCCACCAGAAAGTTACGAACGTACTTCTAAACTTATAAAATCGTTGTTCTAACTAATCAACTGTTACAAGGAATTTTGCAAAAACCTGAAGCATCCAAATGATTTATAAAATGGACTATTAAATTGGATGAGTTTAACATAAAATTTCGAGTACGACTGACCATAAAAGTTAAGCCATTACAAATTTCATAGTCGAAACGATGACCTTAATTTTAAGTAATCTTGAGAAGCATGAAGACTCCAATTAGCATGAAGAGGCACCAATGCGGATCTTGCACGTAGATAGATCATGTTCCAAATTAGAAAATGAAGCCAGTGTGGTCCTAGGAACTCCTAATGGAACAAAGATGAAATACTCAATGACACTCAAATTTTTGGCAAACAACAATATCACTGAGTATAAAACCTTATTGGCTAGGTTTAGACTAGCAAAGGAATGTTTGACTAGAAGTTCGGTCATTCATAGCAACTCGGAGTTGATCGTCAACTAATTAACTAGGAATTTCGAGGCATATAGTCCATTACACATAAAATTTCTTGCTAGAGTGAAGGGCTTAACCGAGTTGTTCAATAAAGTGAAAATTCTTTACAAACCGAGAGAAGACAATAGAAAGGTAGATTAGCTAGTGAAAGCGGTAGTAATTGGGAACCTGGAGTACTATACCAGAGTGATTAGGAAAATTCTCATGATCCCAAACATAGAAGTCCTAGAAGAAGAGATACTTCAAATCTCAAACGGCGATACTTGGATGACTTTATTTAGAAGGTACCTTAAAGAAGGCCTTCTGCCAAAAAAACATTAAAGAAATCATGCACATAAAAAGGATAGCAGGCTGGTACCTCCTCATGGACTGGAAAATATACTTAGGAGGATACTCCATTCCTTACATGCACTGTTTGACAACAACCAAAGTTAACTATGTGTTGAACGAAGTACATTTTGGAATTTGTAAGTTACACATATGGGGCAAGAACTTGGCATTTAAAGTTATGCGATAGGGTTACTGCTGGCCCATAATAAAGAGAGATACTATGAAGTTCGTAAAAAAATATAAAAATTATCAGATCTATGAAAATGTCTCTCATCGACCACACACAGAACTCTAAACCCTGTAGTCGCCCTCGTCATTCAACCAATGGGGGGGGGGATCACATATTAGGCCCATTGCCTATTGTATCAAAATATAAAAAATTCTTCATAATCTCTATATGCTACTTCACAAAATGGGTAGAAGCTTTCCCATTGGTAAGAATAACAGAGTAAAATATGATCGAGTTTGTCCGACAGAGTATCAATCACAAGTTTGAAATTTTTAAGGTCATAGTAATTAATAACAAAATCCAATTTATTGGTAAGAAATTCATCAAATATTACACGAGTTTGGGAATCAGGTTGGTTTATACTTCTATCGTTTATCCACAAACGAATGGGTAAGTGGAAGTGACAAACGAAACCTTACTTGACAGGTTGACAACATAGCTAGAAGACATGAGTGGCTCTTAGGTAGACGAGTTGCCCTCCGTGTTATGGTTCCAACAGATGACCCTTAGGGAACCCACACGAGAAATGCCGTTTAGCCTGTGTTATGGGATAGAGATGATCATTCCGATAGAGATAGGGCTACCCAATCTCCGAGATGAAAATTTTAACCTAACAGTAATTTCTAACATATCAGAGAGCATCTTGACCTACCTGAAAAGCCTGAGACACGGCAAGGCTGTGGACGACGGCTTACCAGTAACGAGTAGCTTGGTATTATAACAAAAAGATAAAAACTCACCAATTTGAGGTGGGGGGTCAAGTTCTGAGGAGCATGGAGGCTACGGACAAAACTATCGAGATGAATAAATTATCTCCTAATTGATGACCAAGTGAACAAAAAATTTCTCCTACATTTCAAGTTTAAGTAATTTTAATTGCGTTGTAATGTCTCATGATGTCATAATGTGTTTGCATATGTCACTAAAACCATTATACTTCAAAGATGCAAAATTTGATATTAGGATACTAACAAGTATTTTATCAGAACTAATAAATTATTCATCAATTGCAACCATAAACTATTTAACAGTTTTTGAATCAAGGATATAATAAATAAACTTAGATGGTTAGACTCTCCCACCTTTCGTATAATTTTTTCTCATCTAATATATTTGATTTCATAGGAACAGGTGAATTTCCCTCATGGAGTGCCAAATCCGCAGCCATGTATCTTAACTAAACTATAATTTTATCATTTCATTCAACAAAAATTGAGCCATTAAGTAAATCAATATTAGATATAAATTGGGATATTGTTGTAGTAAGTAATACTGTAAAATAATAATTATATAATTATTATTGATGGGTAGTGAATACCTAAGATCCAAACAAGAAACCCGTTTTCATGAAATGGGTCCGAGTTCATAGAAGGCCCAAGAAGCCACCACAGCCCAAGAAGCTAAATAAACTCTAGAGACATGAGGATTTAGGCATACATCCCAAGAGGCCCAAGGAGCTAAGCTTGTCTGAGAGGCTGGTTTGACTTTAGAAACCTAAGGATGAGTTAAAGACGAAAGACCTCGATGAAGACAATGACATTTGGTGCTAAAAGGCCACGGACTCGATGAAGGCCAAAGCCTTCATCAAGGGCGTGGGCTCTGAGAAGTCTTCGATGGCATTAGCGCAGAAAAGGAAGCTCAGGACGATCGAGGATTCTAGATTAGAAGGATGATATTCGTAGAGGCATGCGCACTCTCTGCAACACGCAATCTCCCCAGGGAATGATCGCTTGCATAGCAGAAATGATCTCTGCAAAAGTAACGTCCCACAGAGTTAGCCTACATGCACGCAACCTTTCTAACAGGTAAGACAGATTTACAGAGTTGGTGACAGGATCCATTGTACATGCCAGCTCCACATGGCTGCTCCACGTAGGAGGGATCAATCACTATATAAATATTTACTGTGTACCTGACAAAGGATCTGAACTCTTTACACTTACATTTACACTCATAAAGAGGGAGAGAAAGAAGGATGCTCACGCTACGTTGTGGAGAGAACAATTGTGCTTGTAAGAGTGATCCTTGAGAGCCACCATACACTCAGTTCTCTAACCTTTGTACTCTCACATCTGATAGTGATATCATTCTTGGATTCAGAGTCCTGTAATTTTTTCCTTTCATTTAGAAAGGGGTTTTTCATATAAAAACTTTACGTGTCACACACTCTCTCCCTTTCTTCTACTTAAAAACTGTATTTGTATTGCTCTACATTTGACTCCTCATTCGTACAGAAATAAGGATCCGAGGACGCAACACTTAGCGCCATTTGTGGGAAATGACAAAAGTCAGATTAACATGTTTTCTAGAAGTTGAAAAATGGTGAACACAAGAGTGCAAGCTAGTGTGCCGATCTGAGAAGCTACCTCATGTGGCAATGGCCCTATTGCAGGCATCAGAATAGATGATCATCCTGGACCATACGTACGGGCATTGGTAATGAGGATGGATGACATGTCTAAAGCCATCCAGAACCTTTGCTCAAAAATGGACGCGCAGTTAAAAGAGGTGCCATCCAATGCCTCTCAAACCGTGACGTTCCAAAGAAAGGGTAAGTGAAAGAAGCACCCCACGAAACAAGCCAGCCAGCACGAGGACCCGAGGATGCAAGTTGCCTCGAGCAGTCAAGTCCCACAGCGATTTAAGGGTTACTTGGGTCCTCGAATTCAGGAGGAAATCCTAGAGAGGTGAAACCCTTGATGTGTGCGTGACATTCAGGAGCAAGCCTTTTAGGAGGCGGCTCCTCATAACGGAGTCCCTTTAAGGGGTAGGAGCCTGCCAGAGCCGCAGGCTTCCCAAGACCCCTACGAGTTGAGGAGTTACCTCAACAAGAAGAAGACAACGGCTCCACCCTATGTGGAGGAGAAGTATGAGAAGGTCTGGCAGCAAGTTTTGGGTGGAGACAATGGAGGAGGGGCAGCTGACCTGCGTTAATCTCTGTTTACAATGGAGATCAGGATGAAGTCACCCCCCCTAAAGTTTAGGATGCCAAACTTTGATGCCTATGACGAAAGTATTGATCCAACGGACCATCTGGATCACTTTCATGAGCATCTACGCCTCCAAGGCTTAGATGAGTTGACTATGTGCCAGTGCTTTACTTTGACGCTCAAGGGTGATGCGAGGATCTGATTCTACGAACTGCCTGCAAACTCTATTCTCTCATTTAGCGAGCTGGCAGGCAATTTTCTCTCACAGTTTGCCTCCAACAAGAGGATCGAGAAGCAACCCATGCACCTTACTCGGGTGAAGTAAGGAGCCAGGGAGAGCCTAAGAGGGTTTCTGGCCCGATTCATTACGAAAGCCCAACAGATTCCAGAGCTGGCAGTCAGGGTGAAATTGAATGCCTTCATATTAACATTAGAAGGAAGAGCTTTTTTTCAGCGCCTCATCCACAAAAGGCCCTAGACCTTCACAGAGGCCGAGGCCGTGGCGCGAGCCTACACAGTGGCCGAAGAAGCCAACGACGTGAAGAGGCCCGTCCAGGAGGAGGGCCTCCCCCAGAGGAGGTGGAGGGAAAAAGAAAGAATGAAGACCGACAAGGCTCCTGGGCGGCAAAGAAGCAGCAGAAGTCCAAACAGACCGTTCGTAGGGAGTACAGGCCCTTGAACCGACTCCCTTAAACGATTTGCATATCAACATCCTGATACAAATTTGGGATTAAAAATTCTTGAAGTAGCCCAAAGCGCTAAAAAATCCCGAAGGTGATGACCAGTCTAAGTACAACCACTACCATCATTGCGGAGGTCACGGTATCGAGGACTGCAAGACATTGCAGAGAGAGATAGAAGAGCTGATCAAGAGAGGTCGCCTCAACCGTTTTCTACAAAAACTCGGACAAACTTCTGGAATAACAAGAGATGGTGAGGCTAACCATCCAAGAGCCGAGCGGCCCTGGAAGTCATCAACATGATATCGACTCACCCGACCAGAAGTGGCACCTGGGAGGATCTATCGGCATGGCAGAAGAAGCCAAGGGTAGAATCTAGGGATGAGGTCATTAGTTTTAGCGATCAAGATATGGCCCATGTAACATCCCCCATTCTAACCCTTTAATTGTAGCTACACTCGTTTCTAACGGAGTTTTAAACTATCAGATGAAACGAATATTTATTGATAATAGAGTTCTCGTAATTTGCTTTACCTTGATACTTTATTTAAATTAAAACTCAAGAGAAGCCAACTGATGGCTACCGAATGACCCATCTACGGATTAGACAATGAGCCAGTACCAATGTAAGCAGTAATCCAATTTGAGGTCACGTTAGGAACCTATCTGATGACAGCATCCAAGACCCTTTCCTTTTTAGTAGTAGACCACCCGTCAGTCTATAACGCTATCCTCAGGCGTTCTTACTTGGCTACCTTCGGAGCCTTTACCTCAATCCCACATTTGAAGATGAAGTTCCCCATGCCATACAGGATTACGGAGGTCCTCGAGGATCAAGCTGTCGGACGGATATACTATTTGTCCCAAGTCACGCAAATGCCTCTTCCTCAACCCATTAAAGACTTGGACTTCTGCGATGAAACGATGCTGCAATAAGCCAAGCCTAGAGAAGTAAGCGATTGATTCCTTTTGGATCCTAGAGATCCTGAAAAATCCATTCAAATTGGAAGTTCACTGCCTCAGCCTTTCCGGGACCAACTCATCAGTTTCATAAGGAAAAACTCGAATGTCTTTGCCTGGGTACCGAGTGACATGCCAGGGATATCGATTGGAGTAATGGTCCATAAATTGGGCCTAGATCCTAGTCATAATCCCGTTCGACAGAAGAGGAGGAATTATTCGATGGAAAAGATGGTGGCTATCTAGGAAGAGGTAAAGAAACTTCTGGACACCGAATTCATACGCGAGATACATTATCCAGATTGGCTGTCCAACGTCGTGATGGTCAAGAAAAATAACAAAAAGTGGAGGATGTGCGTGGACTTTATAGACATCAATAAAATATGTCCAAATGACAACTTCCCGCTACCCAGGATCGATTCACTTGTAGACTCGACGTTTGGATATGAACTCCTAAATTTCTTAGATGCGTACTCGGGTTACAATCAAATAAGGATGAGCCTTGATGACAAGGAGCACACATCGTTCATGATAGACCAAGGGACGTACTATTATAAAGTCATACCTTTTGGCTTCAAGAACGCTGGTGCCACTTATTAAAAGTTCGTGAATAAAATATTCAAAGGCCAGATCGGAAGAAATGTGGAGGTCTATATGGACGACATGCTCGTCAAAAGCAGAATAACCGACCATCACATCCTAGATTTGGATGAGACCTTCAATGTCCTAATAACATACTAGATGAAGCTCAATCTAGCCAAGTATACATTTAGAGTGACATCAAAAAAGTTCTTGGGTTACATTATTTCACACCGAAGGATCAAAATAAATCCAGAAAAGATCAAGGACATCCTTGATATGAAGTCCCCTTAGATCATGAAGGAGGTCCAGAAGCTTACTAGAAGGTTAGCAATGTTGTCTCGCTTCTTGGCCAAGTCGGCCGATAAGTACTTACTATTTTTTAAGGCCCTACGAGGAATGAAGACTAACGATTTCTAATGGACGGTTGATTGCGAAGAAGCCTTCTGAGGACTCAAGGGGTATCTCTCAAATCCCCCATCTTTTGACTTCTCTCCAACCAAGCGAAGAGTTATATCTATACCTTTCTGTGTCCGACACAACCTTGAGCTCAGTCTTGATTCAGTAGCAGTACGACAAGCAACGTTTGCCGAGGACATTAGACGGGTTAAAGACCAAAGACATCGATGAAGACGAGAACATTTGGAGCTAAAACCCCATAGACTCAATGAGGGCCAAAGTCTTCATCAAAGACGCGGACTCTGAAAAGTCTTCAATGGCATGAGCGCAAAAAAGGAAGCTCGGGACAATTGAGGATGCCAGCTTTGAAGGATGATGTTCGTAGAGGCACACGCACTCTCTATAATATGCAATCTCCACAGGGAATGATGGCTTGTAGAGCAGGAATGATCTCTGCAGAAGTGACATCTTACAGAGTTAGTCGACATGTACACAACCTTTCTGACACGGTAAGACGGATTCATAGAGTTGGTGGCAGGATCCACTATAAATGCCACCTCCACGTGGATGCTCTACGCAAGATGGCTTAACCACTATATAAGCATTCACTGTGTACCTAACAAATGATCTGAACTCTTTACACTTGCATTTACACTTATAGAGAGAGAGAGAGAGAAAGACGCTCATGCTGCGTTGTGGAGAGAACACTTGTACTTGTAAGAGTGATCATTGAGAGCCACCATATACTCAATTCTCTAACCTTTGTACTCTCACATCTGATAGTGATATCATTCTCGGATTCAGAGACGTGTGATTTTTTTTCTCTTATTTAGAAAGGAGTTTTTCACGTAAAAATTTTGTGAGCCACACTCTCTCTCCTTTCTTTTTACTTAAAAACTATATTTGTGTTACTTTGCATTTGGGTTCTCATCCATACAAAAATCAGAATTCGAGAACGCAATAATTATGCACGAGAAAATTATGTTAACTTTATTAAAATTTACTAACCCATATTTATAAATTTAGTAAGTAAATTA
>JAODPA010147425.1:0-15279 GCA_025585075.1 Nepenthes mirabilis
TGAGAGATTTATAATTAGATTTTTAAATCTTTTAACTTGAATTCTACATACTACAAACCGATATGAGAGCTTTGGAGATTTGGGATTGGCTCTCTAGATTATTATTCCACTAAGTTAGTAATTACACCTAACAAATGGATTCGAAGAGATAGATAGTAAAGGGATTGATGACTAAGCTCCAACGAAAATTTTATGGGGATGAAATATTTTGGAAGACAAGCTCTAAATTTTTTGGTGCATGCTAAGTGGTGCAAAATTGAATTTTAAAGATCAAATTGATCAACCTGTGGTTGAATACTTTAATGATATTTGAATAGTGATTATTCTAGATTTTTTGATTAGATTCTCATTGTTGGCTCATATTCTATGGGGATAACATTGGTCTTGCTTTCATTGGACCATACTAATCCATTTTGGACATCTTATTATATCCTAAGGTCGGTTGATGGGTTCAGATCAAGTAAAACTAGTGCTAGATCTAACACTAGTCCCCCATTGTTAAAGTTTGAAATTGAGCTTTGAGGATGTTCGACAAGGTCCTCAATTCAATTTCTTTTTATTTTCAGTAAATCAGGCATTTCTTTTTAATATGTGTTAAGTCTTTTGTATCATTGTGTTATGAGAGTTATGTCATTGGATCATTACAAACACTACGAATGGTCCCTCCTATGCTACGGACATCTTAGGCTTGGGTGCAAATTTCCTGGTGGCCTCAATACTTTCAAGTATTAAGTCGTTGACTTTTAATGCTTGCACCTTCAACTTTCGATTGTAATATCTCCCCATCCTTTGTTGGCACTTTGTGGTCTAGATTAAAGCCACACTCTCAGCTTTTTTTAGGAGGTCTAGTTTTTACCTCAGAAATTAAAAACTTTTCTCTTAATCAAAGTTTGTCACTTGGTAACTTGGCAAGTCTATATTTATTGGGATTACTAGCTCCATGCTAAAATATAGGCTAAAAGAAGTTTTTCAAGGGATCTATCCAAGTGTTATCTGATATGTCTAAAGTACCAAGGGAGTTCATCAATCCAAACTCCTTTAACCTTGTTTAGGTTGATTTTCAAACCATTGATGATCATTTAGTTGATTACTTCTATTTGTCTATTCGTTTGTAGATATGAGACTAATATATGGAGTAGGTGGATTCCAATGTCCTAATAGTACTTTGCGAACCTTTTTTCTTATAGTTATATGCCATTATTAGTGACTATAATTTCTAAAATTCTAAATCAATAGATGATGCTCTGCTGTAGGAACTTAGTGGATTCTTCTCTAAGATCTTGCCCAATGGAGAGGTTTCACCCACTTGATGAAGTAATTGATGTCAATGATTATGAACTTGTGCTATCTGAATTCCATAAAGAACGGTCCTAGTATATCTAACCCTCAGTATGTAAAAGGCCAAGAAGCCTAAAAGGTCTTGAGCTCAACGAGGGGCTATTTTCAGATGCTTTCGTGGCTCTTACAACTATTGCACTTCTTGATGACCGTGGTGGCATCTTATCTCATAGTTGACTAGTAGCATCATTATTTCATTATCTTGAAGGTAAGGTTATTTCCTGGCATACGCGCCCCACAAATGCAATTTGCACTTTTCTCGGTGCATAATCGGCCTTTGTCATGGCCAACACATATATAGTATGGAATAAATCCTATGGTACAATGAACCATCTATGATCAAGTACAAGTCTGCTGTCTTCATCACCCATTTGGCTTCTATTGGATCATTCAATAACTCAATAGATTGAAGGTGTTTCGAATCAGGGCTCATCTAACTTGTCTCATGCTTGGAGAATTTCATACTACTCATCGATACTAGGCCTTTGGAAAATCTCTTGCATATCCCAGGTGTATTTTTCTAGGCTTTCTAATGTCACCATCTTGAAAAAATGACCAGCTCTCCACCCATTTTTTACCTGAGATATGAATGATCTCATAGTTGTTGAGTCAACAAGAGAATTTGGACCTTGCCGAGTAATTTGCTAGATTTGGGTGATGGGCTTCAAAGTTGGCCATTATTTGCCTAACCACCAACTTAGGGTTGCTATATATAGTCAAATGTTTTTATTGAACATTGGCTAGTTTTAATCCAATCAAGAGAGCCTTAAACTTGGTTACATTGTTTGTTACTGGGAACCAAAATATGACTCAATATTTGAGCTCAATGCTTTTAGGCAAGGTTAGGATCACTTTTTCTCCATTGTCAATCTGACATGAGGCTTTGTCACCTGGAGGATCCATTGAGACAACGTCGTGTTGAGGGGTGCCCCTGTGGGTTCTTACATGGTTTGTTTTGTTGAGATTGAGGTTGATATTTCGATGATAATGCATGCTAGAGACTTACCATTCACTAAAGGTCAAGTTTGAAACTCTATTTCGAACTCTCCTAATTCAATACACTACTTAATTAAACACCCAGATATTTTTTGTAACTGAAAAAAATCTTCTCATGGGTTGGTTGGTTAAAACTATTATCTTATGAGTCTAAAAACAGGGTCAAAGTTTTCTCACTGCAAATACCAAAGCCTCCTTAGTTTGAGTATATTTGGTTTATGAATTAATAAGGATCTTGCTAATATAACATATTGTCTTCTAGACTCTCAACTATTCTTTGAGCAATACTGCGTTGAAGGTCATGTCTAATATAGCCAGATACAAGCGCAGGTCTTCACACTTTTCAAGTCGGGTTAGCATACATGGATGCATAAGGTACACTTTCAAGTTCTAGTATACTGATACTCATTTGTTATTAGAACATATCCATCTTAGGTCCTTTTAGGGTCTTAAAGAATGGTAGATATTTCTCAACAAGTTTGGTCATAAATCATGACAATATTGCTAACCACCCGTTAAACCTCTAGACATCCTTAACAGACCGGGGTGATTCCATATCTATAAGGGCCTTTATTTTCTTCAAGTTATCTTCAATGCCACACTGAACGACTATAAAATCTAGGGACTTGTCCAAAGTGACCTCAAACACACACTTGGATAGGTTCAATTTCATTTGGTAAGTTTGAAGCACATCAATTGTCTTTGCCAGATCTTTGATATGGTTGTTAGTGTTTATGCTCTTAACCAACATGTCATCTATGTAAACTTTCATATTGTGGCCGATTTGCTACCAGTACATTTTATTTATGAGTATTTGAAATGTGGTGTTTGTATTTTTAAACTAAAATATATTACTTCATAGCAGTAAGTCCCTTAATTTGTCATGAATGAGGTCATATCCTCATCTTTTGGGTTCATCATGATTTGATTATACCCTAAGTAGGGATCAATGAAATTGAACAGTTGATGGCCCCAGGTTAAGTCTAACAATTGGTCTATCTACAAGAGCAAATAACTATCTTTGAGATATTATTCACGTCAGTGAAATTAATACACATCCTTCATTTATTATTGCTTTTGTTAATTAGGATTATATTGAATAACCAGTCTGGGTATTTGACTTCTTAGATGAACCACGTGTCAATTAATTTCTTAACATCTTTCCAAATGGTCATCCCATTTGCTAGACAGGTTACGCCCTGGGATGATACTCAACTTGTGAATCATCTATGTTTGGATTCCTAACATGTCTGTCGGTGTCTAAATAAAAATATTAGAGTTGTTCCATATGAAGCTTATCAGACTCTCCCTCAAATTTTGATCCAAAGCAGAGCCGATATGGATATACTTGACTAGGACCTTTGGTCCAAAGGTATTTTAAATGGCTCTTTGCCGGGTTGATATTACTATGGATTGCTATGGATCTGTTTCATTTCTAAAATCAAGTTCATCAATTAGTGAAGTTGGAACTGGCTTGTTAATTTGTATTAAGTAAGTCTCGTCTCGTGATCTGATATCTTCTTACCTCTTTGATTTTATATTCTATTTTAAACTTTATTTTTAGGTACAAATGGAGCTGACTACGCTGAATGTGGTCAAACATAATCAATCTAGAATATCGTTGTAAACTTAGAGTAGGTTGACTGTTAAGAAAGTCATGTAGTGGGAAGCAACCTAATGATGTGTTTCTAATGTGTTATTGAGGTTTATGATTCTTTTACTTGGATTGGTTCATTGTCCAAATTATATTATAGTTCGTCCAATGGGTCTATTTGATGATATTTTAGCACTAACTTTATGAACACATAAAAACTAGGAAATGTTCATTGAGATTCCATTATCAATAAAGATTTATTTCAATTAGTCATCTCAGACCCCATCTAAAATGAGGGCTTGTGCTACAAGAGGGTAAGCATGAAGAAAAATTTTACCTGAGTCATATCATTATAACTAAAACTAAAAATTTTATTTCTTAACCCTAATTTAGGCCTTCTTTAAAAGGAGCCTAGTCTAGGAGTTCTTGAGTTGTGGGCCTTATCGGTCTTGTAAACACCATGTTGATAACTTTGACTACCACTCTATCATGTGGCTACTCGGGTGGTTTTTCGCCATCATGGTCTTATTTCAGTGCGACCCTCCAAATTTTGCAACTATTGCTTTAGGTAACTTCTGTTGATCATGATCGCAATCTTCTTTTGTAAGGTCCTACAATCCCTTGTGCTATGACCTAGATATTTGTGGTAGCAATAATATTTTGATTGATCTTCTCATTTCATATTCATGACTAGCTTGGGCTATTTTAGAAATTTTTGCCCTGAATCTACATTAGGACAATAGTTTGGATTTTAGTGAGGGTGTAAGGTATATCAGTTTGAATGCTTATTAAGCATTTGCATGAACCTTTACTATTTCAGGAAGTAATGGGTCAGCTTGCTATTATTCCTCCTCTTTTCTCCTCCAGATTGTCCTAAATGAGATCCGTAGTCTAGCCTATTACACCTCTTTGCCTCATTGGCTTCCTTTACTGCAATGTATATTCGAGTAATTGCCTCTATCTCTAAAAATATCTTGAGATTTTGTTGGACTAGCAACTTGAAGAAGTCATTAGGTTAGATAGTCACAATGAAGACAATCAAGTTTACCTCATCAATGAGCTTCAAAATACTCCAAATTTCTCATTTAAAGCCTTTTTAATGATAACAAAATGCCAATGCTACTTTTCTCTGCTCAGGTTGAAGGCAAAGTGGGATAGGAATTGATTGACCAGTTGTCAAAATATCCTGATAAAGTTTGATTCTAACATGTAGAATAAAATCCTAACGTTTTCCTTTAACGTTAAAGGGAAACAAAGATATAAAGTGGCAGCCCCCAAATTTTAGAAGCCGGGTAAGGTGTGAAAGTGGTCAAAATAATCCATTGAATAGTATTTCCATCATACGGTTCCAAAGTAGTAATTTAAACTTATGTGAGAGAGCATGCCTCTTAAACTTAGAGGTGAATGAGGTACAACTAATTTGGTCCATGTGTTAAGAAATGTCTCCTCAAAGACTTGTTTCTGAATTATTTTTATTCTTTCTTCCATCTTTGTCATGGAAACATTTTTAGTGTTGAGAAATATCATTAATTCTAAGTTGTTAGTGGATATGCCAAGAATCTAATTAGTTGAAGAGTATGCAGGGTGCTACATGACCACTCTTCCCAGCGAAAATGATGTTTGGAATCCCAAGTATATGAGGATTCCACCTTTTTGGAGTTTTCTTGTTGTCTCTAATATTTAGGTAGTCTTTAAGGTGCGAGGAGGGAGGTCAATAGTACCTCTTGTGGATCATTGGTGACTTAGGCTTGATCTATGATTTTTTGGATGCGGTTTTCTTACATTTTGAATTCTTTCTTGAAGTAGACGCTCGTGGGATGGGATCTTCAGCTTGTTGTGGCTGCTCACCGAATCTATTTCATAGGGATTGTAGCATCTTGGACATATCTTGTGCGACTATTACTCCCATTTTAGATGTTACTGATGAATGAGTACTCATCTGGCTATCATTATTAAGAGGGACGTTGCGAGAGAGAATGTCCCAAGGAACATGACTTGATTAACCATGAACTCTGGTATTCATCATGGCAGTTTGTTCTTGGGTCTTTGTGGATGTGTAGGAAGGAGCTTTTTAACTCACTTCACAAATGATACTAATAAAGTGTACCTCGGATTCATATTTCAGTTTGAGAAATTTTAGATTGGGCTCTTGGACCTTTTAACTTGGATCAGTCATATTACAAATCGAATGAAAGCTTCAGAGGATTTGAGACTGACTCTTAGGTAATCATCCGATACTTAAATTAACAATTATACCTAACAAACAAGTTAGGAGAGAGAGTAGATGAATAAAGGTCTAGGCTTCTAAAGAAATTTTATGGGGATGAGGTATTTCAGAGGACAATTTCTAAACCTTTTTGTATAGGTTTAATGCTGCGAGAATGAATATTAGAAATAGATTTGACCAGCTAGTGTCCAGGAGTTCAAAGGATGTTTAAATGGTGATCTTTTTGAATTCTTTAATTAGATTTTGATCCCCTATTTGTGATAAGAGGCTTGGTATTTATAGTGACTTATAAGCCAACGCATGATTAGTTCCACGTAATTTGGTCACATGCCACAACTTGAAAGTTGGACTTGTTATTGGTCGTTTGGATCAATCGTCGTCGTGCACGTCCTGGGTCGTGAAGTCATGGTGGGTGTGCTCTTAGCATTGGAACGTTTATGTCATGTGTTCCTTGAAGGGTTAATAGGCTGAGACGCATAATACTAGTCAAGTGCAGAAAGCCAATGAGTTGTTTAACGGAGCCATTCTACATCCTTTAACTCAACTCTCTAGTCAATACTGGCCACCTTATAAAAATATGATTTGATTTTAAAATCTTAATTGTCCAACGATATAACCGATTGGCCCAAGTTGCAAGGATTGCAGTTGGGCCTTACTTATTAAATCTTTCCCTTAGTTCATATTCTATTAGATTGTCATTGTGCTTGCTCTAAATAACCCATACAGATTAGTTTTGGATTGTCTGTTATATATTCGAGTTAGATTAATGAGATCAAATCGGCTTGAAATAGTCCCATACCCAACAATCTTAATTTTTTTAGGGCAAGTTTTTTTTCTAGCTACTAATTTATGAAATGTTAAAACTAGAGTGAAAATAAAATATCATACACTATTTATTTATTCTTTATCTTCGAGAGGGGTGGGAGGGGCGGTTGGGGGGTTTAGTGCACGTGTAGAAATGGGCATGTTCTGTTGTTTAGTTTGTATTGTAACTTAGAGGCGGAAGTGTCCGACTGTCATAGCTGCCATGTGATCACGATTCAACTTTACGTTCATCACCTCTCATTTTCATTGTACAATCTCTAGATTTACTTTACTAGTTAAAATATCATGCATTTTTCTAAAAGTTATAGAGTTACCGTGATTGTATATTTTTTTTATTTTGTCGATTTTGTAAACTCATGAACGTGCCGTAAAGTAAATTACTAATTTTAATTAAAAGGAATTATTTTTAGTGTACCTTAGAATTAGATTGATAAATTCTACATCATTAAAAGAGGAGTTGATTCAATTCTTCTTAATCATAGGCATTCAATATTGATTGAGTGACTGCATTTTTTTTTTTTAAAGAAAGGGTACTTAATTTTTTTAAAAAAATTATAACCATTCAATATTAATCAAACGAAATTAATTAAAATAGTTGAATCAATTTCTCTAAAAAAGGTTAGAGATTCCAAAATTTATAATATAAGGATATAATAATTGAGGAATGAAACTGATGCATCTTGAATCCAAATTTGAATAGATTCGGGTCAAATAGTCCATCAGGATCAAGTCTCCATTCACTGAGCTTTGGGTCCTGTATACCATAACTTCAAATAAGAGGTTAGGTGACGGTGGGTTTTGATTCTACCAAAAATATTTCAACGCTTAAGTCAGAAATTTTTCTTAGAGAATAGAAAAATACTATTGATGTAGAAATGAATGCATGGAGTGTTTGTATGTGGGGGTGCACTTGTAGGAAGAGTGATTTTGTAATTGCCAATGAGGAGTTGTTTTTCTAAGTATTGAATTCGTAGTGAATTAGTAAAAGAGAGAGTGTGTGCTAGGAGGCTCGAGAGAGTTAGAGAGCTTCTGAGAAGTTGAGCTTGTTTGAAGGCTTTTTGTGGGCGTTTGAGAGCGTGATCGAAAGTGTCAGCTCTCATGACCTTTTATAACCATGGCTACGGGATGCCTTCCTTATGCAGATGGGCTGGATGCTCGCGCTCTACTACAGATCGTTGCCTTTCTTGTACATGCGTAATCATCGTTCCTGACTTACAACGATCAAAGGGGCTAATCTTCTTCTTTTTATGTTTCGTAACCGTTAGGGTTTGCAACAGATAGTGCGTAGATTCTGGTGCCTTCCTCCCGAGATGCGTATTGATTCTAGAAGTGACCGTTACAGTGAAGCTTGCCTTCTTAGAGAGGCAAAAAATTAGGGCAGATGATCATTGTGACTCTGAGGCGGACACATGGACCAATTGATGCTTGGGCCGCATACGTCTTAGGCCTCAACCGATCTACTAGCCATCTCTTCAGTCAACGGAAGCATTGACCGTTCTAAGTTTTAATGGGCCATCCTACTATTGGGCCTCTGCCGGCTCACTTGCTCTTCATTCGGTTAACGGAGGCGTTGATCGTCCGGGCAGAAATGGGCCGCTAAGGATTTGGGTCGTTTCCTCCTTCGTGGGTCAGCTTGTTACTGGCATTCCCATCACCAGCTCCCCATGTTGGTGGTCTGGGACTCCGGCCACGATCATGTTCACCATGGGACATTTCTGGTTGGGTAACTTGCTCGAGATAGCTTGGTGAGGAAACTGAAAATGACTCTTGGCCTGCTGATCGCGTCGCTTGCGGTTGTTGACCGTAACACCAAGATTCAGAGTACTGAACTGGAGGAAAAGTTAACCAGATTCATTGACCGCTCTAGTAAGAATTCGGAGAAATTGGCAAGAAGAGGAGCGTTGATCGAATTCGTTGACCGTTTTGGTAAGAATCCAGAGAACTTGGCAGAAGGGGCAGTGTTGACCGGATTCGTTGACCGTTGTAGTCAGAATCCAAAGAACTTGACAAGAAAGCAGCGTTGACTGGATTCGTTGACCGTTCTGGAAAGAATCCGGAGAACTTGGCAGGAAGAACAGAGTTGATCGGATTCGTTGACCATTTTGAAAAAAACAAAAGAATTTGGCAGAAAAGTAGCGTTGATCGGATTCGTTGACTGTTCTAGAAAAAATTCAGAGAACTTAGGGGAGTTGAATTGACGCGTCACCAAGCCGCCAGACTGTCAATCGAAAAGTTCGTCACGTGTCAATGTGTAGTGAATTTGAGATCTCGGTAATTAATTCTGCAGAAAATCTGATTTGATTGTGCCTTTTCTGGAAGCGACACGTGTCTGCCATAATGGGCATACCTTTTCAAGGCACTACCTTACTCCAATGGTTGCGTGCCTTTATAAAACCAATCCATCCGTTCAAATTTTTCACGCTTTCCTTCTGAAAATTTTTAAATCCCTGCTGTTCTTTTCACTCTTGTTTCCATGGCTCTTTTTATGATGGAGATCGCCTCTATGATTTTTGTCGGTGAGGTGAGAGAGTTGTATATGGAGTTTAATATCCCACGTGAGATTATTTTCGTGATGCCCAGTGAGCTGGATAGGGCCTGCTTTTTTCCTGAAGGTTGCATCACTGTGTGCGAGGCTCATATGAGGAGTGAGTTTCGCATCCCTATCCGAGAGGAGTTGCTCGACATCTTGAAGGACCTTCAAGTTCCTATCGTATAGCTCTAATTCAATGTTGTGCAGTACTTTTGTTCGCTATGCATCTTCCTCTATCACCACACATGTATGCTGACAGTGGAGGCCGTAAAGGTGATGTTTCAATTTACCCAAAGTAGGGATTGGATCTCCCTATCTCCCAGGGAGTTGCGCATCAGCGACGCGATCTATGACTCACTAAAAAATTGGAAGAACCGCTTCTTCTTCGTTCACATTACTGATTCGTGGCCCTTGTTCCGAAATTGGGGTAAGGTTCCCAGTGCTCTCACCGGACGCCTTCGAAGGAGGAGGTGAAGGTGGTGGATCCTATTTTGCAGTTGGTGAGAGATTATTTCTCAGAATTCAAGAGAGATCACTTGGTCTCGAGGCAAGAGGCCAAGAGAACCCTCTGGGGTCCTCCTTCTCCAGTCCAGAAGATTAGAGCTCTATCTCCAGAGGCCTTATAGTGCAAGAGGAAGGTTGACGCTATTTCGATCGATGCGGCCGGTGCACCTTCCATTGGCGATGCTCCTAGCAGTCCAAGGTAACAAAAGGCTGCGATGATAGTGCCTTCTTTCTCATCCTCTACAGAGCTAGATTACAGGATATCTGAGTCTTTACTGGAAGTAACGTTTTAGGTGGACTGTGCTTCATGTCCGTGGGACCACCTTACTGTTCTGGGCTTGAAATTTATATGTTCCATTGACGGCGGAGACTAGAATCGGGACTTCCCAATTCAAGAAAAGCTTGTTCCGGTTGGTAGTCTTGCCTGTTGCCTCTATATTTCACAAGACTAAGTCTCCAATTTTGAACTGCCGCACTTTCACTTTCTTATTGTAATAGTGGATGACTCGTTGCTGGTAGGCTGTTGTCGTCATCTTAATTGCGTCGCAAGCTTCCTTTAGTAAGCCTAGGTGTTCCCTAAATTTTTGGGAGCTACCAAGTGGGTCAAAAGTTTCAATTCTAAGATTTGGGAGCCCGATCTCAACCGGAATTACCGTTTCAGTCCCATAGTAGAGATTGAAGGGTGTCTCGCGAATTGACTCCTTTGGAATCATCCGGTATGACCATAGGATGGAGGGCAGCTCATTGACCGAGGAGCCCCCTGCGTCCTCCAACTTGGTCTTCAAACCATAGAGTAGGGTATATGGTTGGTGATCTCCACCTGTCCATTTGCTTGGGGTTATACTACTGAAGTATAGACCAATCTAATGTCAAGACTGGTGCAATACTTGGTGAATCGCTTTTTTGAGAATTGGGTTCTGTTGTCGGTCACGATGACTTTGGAAATGCCAAATCTGCTCACTATAATTTGGCAGACGAATTCTAAGGTATTGTGCTCAGTGATCTTGGCGAGCGGGGCAGCTTCAACTTATTTGGTGAAATAATCAATGCTCACGATGATGAATTTTCTTTGCCCAATCACAATGAAAAATGGGCCGATAATATCAAGCTCCAATTGCGCAAAAGGCCAAGGAACTTTGAGGGATCTCAGCTTCACGGGCGGTTGGTGGTGAAGATTGACATGAAGCTAACAATTCTCACACTTCTTCACAAACTCCAGGGTGTCATTCTTCATCGTAGGCTAGTAGTATTCCTAGCGCATGACCTTGAATGCTAGGTTCTTACCGCTAATATGTGACCCACATATCCTGAGGTGGACTTCGCTCAAGGCATAGTCGACCTCCTTAGGGGTAAGATATTGGAGGTACGATGTCGAGTAGCCATGGCGATAGAGCCGTCCATCGACTGTGGTCTACTAGCCAGTCATTTTTTGATCCGCTTGGCTTTGTCATCATTCTCTGGCAATGTCCCATCCACCAGATATCTTTAATAAGGTGCATCCAGTTTTTCACGTCGGTGACTTGCATCACTTCCTGCTCCTCTATGCTGGGAGTGCTCAAGACCTCTCTCATGTCCCTTGAGTACTGCTCTAGATCGTTGACCATCGTTACTCTGGCAAGTTGGTCAACCTTCCAGTTCTCGGTTCTAGGGATATGGACCAGGTTCAACTTGTTAAATCTTCGGATGGCATCCTTTGCCTTGGCCAGGTATTTGGCCAAGAGAAGGTTGCATGCCTCAAAATTCCCATTGACTTGGTTAACGACTAGCTCTAAGTTGTTGTAGACGATTAGCCTCCTAATTGAGTATTCTTTGGTTAGTTGTAATTCGGCCAATATGGTTTCG
Organism: Nepenthes mirabilis; assembly: GCA_025585075.1. Taxonomy (NCBI): domain Eukaryota; kingdom Viridiplantae; phylum Streptophyta; class Magnoliopsida; order Caryophyllales; family Nepenthaceae; genus Nepenthes; species Nepenthes mirabilis. The sequence continues at coordinate 11,857 of JAODPA010147425.1, forward strand.
TATTTAGCAATATTATTGGTGGCCGAAAAATTGAGTTAGTACTTCACCTCAAACTCGTTTGGGTTCTTAGAACCACTTCGGTATCACTGCCTGAGTTCGTAAATGAACCGTCAATGTTGAGAATCCATTCTGGCTCTTCTGGGTGGTGACCTACGTCCTCAATGGGGTACTCTTCGACGATTGGGGTCGTGATCTCGTTGATAAAATCTGTCAGGGCCTGCCCCTTGATGGTTAGCCTGGGCTGAAGTAGAGGTACAGCTCTTCTCAATTCCTGAGTGATGTTAGCAATGGTAGACTGGCCAAATACTATTTCAATACAACGAAGGTTACCTGGTACTCTGCAGTCTACTAAAAACCGTTTGCTTTAGTCCCCCTCAGAGCCTTAAAAAAAGGCTAATACTTGTCCATCAATTTTGCTAAGAAGTGGGATAGTGCTGCTAGTCGTCTGGTTAGCCTCTAGACATCCTTGACTCTCCGTGGCGGAGACATGTCGGCGAGGTATTTGATCTTTTTTGAGTTTGCTTCGATCCCTCGTTGAGGGATGATGAAACCCAGAAATTTTCCTGAGGACACTCCAAAGACGCACTTGGAAGGATTTAACTTCATCTGGAGTGTGCGGAATACCTTGAGGGACTCAACTAGATCGCGACTACGATTGCTGGTGGTCTTACTCTTGACGAGTATGTCGTCGACGTACACCTCCATATTGCGGTCGATCTGCTAGTCGAATATCTTGTTCATAAGCCTTTAATATATGGCACCTGTATTTTTTAGACCGAAAGGTATGACCTTATAGTAGTAGGTGCCTTGGTCGGTTATGAATAAGGTGTGCTTCTTATCCTCTGGGCTTATTCGGATCTGGTTATAACCCAAATATGCATCTATGAAGCTTAGTAGCTCATGTCCAGAAGTCGAGTCCACCAACAAGTCGATCTTGAGTAAAGGAAAGCTGTCTTTTGGGTAGGTTTTATTGACGTTGGTGAAGTCGACATACATCCACCACTTCTCGTTACTCTTCTTTACCAGGACGACGCTGGAGAGCTAATTCGGGTATTGGACTTCCCTAATGAAGTCGGCGTCAGAAGTTTCTTTACCTCTTCCCGGATGGTGACGAGTTTCTCCATGGAATGGTTTCTCCACTTTGCCTAATGGACTTATGGTTGGGATCGAGGCCCAACTTGTAGACCATTACTTCAGCCAAAATTTTAGGCATGTCAGCGGGTGTCCACGCAAAGATATCAGTGTTCTGTCTCAAGAACGCTATCAGTTCATCACGCAGTGGTCCGATGAGTGAGCCCCCAATCTGCACATACCTTTCCAGGTCCTTCGGATTCAATGGTATTAGATCGGTTGTCTCGTCGGGCTGCGCCTGGTGTAAAGTTGCCTCGTTTCGATGGTCTAGCTCTCCTGTAGGCCGTCCGCTACTGCTCGGTGCATTTTGGGACATGTAATACGTCCGTCCAATTACTTGGTCACTTAGCACTTCACCGATACCACATGTTGTTGGAAACCTTATTTTTAAATACAGTATCGAGGTGACGGCTCTGAACGCTGTTAGGCTTGGCCAGCCTAATATAGCGTTGTACATGTAGGGCAGGTTAATGACTAAGAAGGTGAGCATATGACTCACCATTTTAGGGTACGTGCCCAGGATGACATCCAATTGTATCATTCATTGGACAGTCATAGGTTCGTTGTTGAGGCCGTACAGTTGCCCTTCAGTAAGTTTTAACTGATTCTTTTTAAGTCCATGTTCAAAGAAAGTATCAAGATAAAGCAAATCCTTGGAGTTTTCATTATCAATGAAAACTCGTTTTAGTTGGTAATCCACGGTAGTATTTGAAATGAGCGCAGATATAATAAGGGGATTAGCGTGTGGGGAAATTACATAATTCATGCCACTATCACTAAAGCTAAGGACATTTTCTTCCGTTCTCTACTTCTTCCTCCCAACTTGTCATTCTTTGTGATCTGCTTGAGTCTTGGCATGCCTGGTTATGATTATGTTGACCACGCCAGTCATGACCCGGTTCTGTAACTGTGACGGATCTGGTCCTTCTCTCCTGAGGTGTCGGAACTCTGACCAGGGTTCCTAACGAACCTAGTAAGATGGCCCCTCCGATGAGCCCCTCAATCTCCCGCTGGAGCATCTTGCCGCCCTCCATAGTGTGTCCCAGAGATCGATGAAAAATGTAGTACTTAGCTGGATTTCCTCCCTCCGCATTCTTTAGTGATTTTAGCCACCTGAAGAACTTTTCACCACGGAATTGCATGAGAATGTTGGCCTGCGTGTCATTGAGAGGAGTCAAGTTGATCGGTATGTACTCCTTACAGTCCACTGCTCCGGTCCTGTGCTACTTTTGGCGGGGATTATCGCTGTCACCATTCTTCCTCTTTCCCTTGGCCGGGAAAGAGTGAGACTGGTTGGTCCTCTCGGGACGCTTTGTCTCGTTAGTCTCTTTGGCGGTTGTGTAGGCCCTGTGATAGACTCCACTTTTCGGAAGGTCTGCGGTTTTTGTGGGGTAGGTGCCTAAAGAAGTCTCCGTACGTTAAGGCAGAGATTATCTCCTCTGTGAACTTGAAAATCCTTCTGACCTCCACTGTCAAGTGCTCTAGAAACTTCCTTGGGTTCTCTTCCTACCTCTATCTGATGTGGAAGAGATGTTACGATTGCTTCTCTTTCCGGCAGCTAGAAGTGTATTGAGCAAGGAAGAAACCAATGAGCCCACGAAAGCTCCAGATTGAGTTTGTTAGAAGCTAGTGGAACCAGATTCAGGCTTCTCCCTTCAACTTGAGAGAGAAGTACCAGCACATTGTTGAATCTTCCAAGCCTAGGAGACTGAAATGGATGCGGAAGTAATTCCAGTGATCTATGGGATCAATGCTCCCATCGTAAGAGTCCAATGGTGACATCTTGAACTTGGCCAGTAATTGGCGGTTCAAGATCTCAACAGTGAAAGGAGATCTCTCTAGACCAGCGGCATGTTCATCATCGTCTTTGAATATGCGGTTCTATAACCTCTTAACTTTTGCCTCCATTCGGGAGGCGTTCCCAGATCTCTTGGAGTTGAGATAAGTACTCAACTCCGTTCTTTCAGCAGTGAGTGTGTGGCCGGTAGGCTACTGCCGCTAACGGATTGTGTGACGACCCAGATTCTAAAACATAGAAAATCTCGATTATCGAGCCAATGTGATCAAGGGATCCAGGAAAATTGAGGGTTGTCCGGTCAACACATGTTGACCGGAAAGTTGGGAAAAGGACGAATTTGGTCAACACATGTTGACCGGAATGCATGTGGAGGCCGGAGTGGCCTTGAAGTCCGGAGTGGCTTTGTGTGGCCGGAGTAGTATTAGGGGAACAATGTGAAGAAATCCAGAGTTAACGAGACGGTGATGGACGGAGTGAATGAAAAGAAGTTGACC
>JAODPA010147436.1:0-15277 GCA_025585075.1 Nepenthes mirabilis
TCGTCATTTGACTGTTAGAGTAGTAAATGTTTTATGAAATTGTGCCATGGATGGCACATAAGATCCTGTGAATGATTGTTGTAGGAATTGTGAATGATGGATAGGTGTGTGCTTGTTATGGATGATTATTACAGGTTTGTATTTTTGGGTCTTCATCCAGTTACAAAGGAGATTCTGCCGAAATTTCTGCATAAGTCTTGCCTTAATTAGACCGTTAATTATGTTATCTGTTTGACGGAAGCTTTTGAGGATAAAAAAAAAATCCGTTCCGTCACATTACGGGAGATTAGAAATTTGTCTTATGGTAAGGTTTCAATCTCGATTTCTCATAGGAAAGCATTGGATGTTGAGGATTTGGATAATTCAAACGGATAAGGTTCTCTAGGATAAATCCCTAATCAAGGATATGTTTTAGGAGCACTACGAAGAGTCTAGAAAGATTACCCATCTCCTATCATCGAAATTTGAGGTTTGTTAAATTTTAAGGATAAAATTTCTATAAATGGGGAGAATTGTAGGGTACCATTTTTTAAAATATCATAAAAATGAGTGGTGTGACAAACCAGCCATCTTCCACCAAATATGGCCTCTGTCAGAGACATACTGAACGTCTCTGGCGGAGACAAAAGGTCTTTGGATACAAATAGATTTATTATGGGTGTACATAAATTTTTTTTCTTTTCTTTAATAATACGCCTCGTGCACAGGATTGCAATGGCTGAACTCATAAGTTGGCCACCAAAGTCATTGGTCAATCCTTAATTTAACCGGCTAGAAAATGAGGCCGGTCGGTTACAATGCAAAACGAAGACGAGTGAGATGCCATTGAAGACCAATATTCCACCAACTATAAAATTTTACGGAAGCGTCTAAATACTTATTTTATTTACATAACAAGTTCACAATACAAAATTTTCCAAAACATCCCAAAATACATTGAGGTCAATATCCAACTGTTGCAGGCATCCAGGTCAACTTTTCTCCTTCCTAATTAGACGATCTGACCCTATTCTTTTTCGTCTAATATAAACTCCTCATCATCTAAAGGAAAATAGAAAAGGAGTGAGGTGAAGTCCAACAAGATACCCATATGCATAAATATATGGCCACAAATAATTTTCATTCATGATAACAGGATGCATATAAAGCACAAAGCATGAAGCATGGGTTAAGGTCCTTTTCATAAGTCATGGGTCAAAGTCATTTGCAGGAACTCTCAAAACAGGAGCTGAAATCATTTTCATGCACATGAATTCCAAATATATCCCGATTCAAAACCCAATGCTGAAAACTCACTACATTTAAGGCCTATAACTCTCAGCCGTCCGTAACCGCTACATTTAAGACTTGCAGCTCTTGGCCATCCTTAACCGCTGCATTTAATGCCTGCAGCTCTTGGTCGTCGTATTCCATATCATATCTTATCAAACGCTACATTTAAGGTCCGTAGTCTTCACCAACAAAACAGCTACATTTAATGTTCGTAGCTCTTGACCAACAAAACCGCTAAATTTAAGGTCCGTAGCTCTTAACCTACCAAAACCGCTAAATTTAAGGCTCACAACTCTCGGCCGTCAAACACTATCTTCGTAATTCATGATCTTCCAAAAATCTGAAGTTCTTTACAGATGCAAATACTGGGTTTCTTGAAAGATGCAGTTAACCGGACTCATGCAAATCAGCAAATAACCGGACTCCTTTTACATGCAAATAACTGGACTCCTTTTTCATGCAATTAACCAGACTTCCTTAAACATGCTTTCATTCATAAACAACATCAACACATGAATGCACATAATTCTATTTCAAACCGGTCATAATAATAGAAGGCATAATTCTCATAAAGACTTACTCGGTAGAACATGAAAACAATATTGCGTAATATCATTGGGTACACTTGCCTAAAATTCTGAACTCCCTTACTTAGATCTGGCCGGAGATCTTCCTCTCCTTCTTCTTCATTTCTTTTGCCTCTTTTCCTCATGCTTCCCTTACGAATCACTCCTATCCTAATTCCCTAATTCGGTATTTAAAGACATTGTGGTTGGTGAGAGTAGGTGAAGTAAATTAACTACTTCATACTTATTTTCCTTTCTAGAAGGTCAGCGGGAGTAGGTGGAAGCAAGTCATCTACTCTAGCTGCACACTCTGTCTCCAGAAATTTACTCAATCTTCTCCAAATTTTGTTTTCGAAAATTTACTCTATCGTCTCTGGATATTTACTTAATCTACTTTAGAAATCGTCTTCAGAGTTCCTCTAAATCCTCCCTTGGAATCTACTCTAAGTTTCTTCTCTGGAGATTCATTCTTAATTTCCTCTCTGGAAATTTTCCCACTCAATTCTAAATCGTCTCCGAATATTCTCTCAATTCTCTCTAAAAATCAGCTCCGGAGACCTTCTCAATCGTCTTCAAAAATCATCTCCGAAAATCTTCTCAATCCTTTCCGAAATCATCTTTGAAGATCGTCTTTGGAAATTTACTCAATTGTCTCCGAAAATTCATCCAATTGTCTTCGAAAACCGTTTAATCCTGTTCAAAAATGGTCTCCGAAAAAACATCTCCAAAAGCTCGTTCAATCCTATCCGAAAAACATCTCCAGAAGAATTGTTCCAAATTTGTCTTCAGAAATCGTCACCCAAATTCATCTTCAAAATTCACAGAATTGTCTCCGAAAAATGTCTCTAGAAACTTACCCAAATTCTCTCCGAAAATCATCTTCAGAAATCATAGTCTTCGGAAATCATCTGTAATGGCCAAGTCCTAGAATATAGAAAAAATCCCCGATGTCAAGTTACAATTACAAAGGATGGTGATCCGGTCAACGTAAAGATGTTGACCGGAAGGCCTGAAGAAGGTGTAATCTGGTCATCGTAAAAGATTGACCGAAAGGCGTATTCCGGACAATGAGTGTTGCCCGGAAGGCGTGATCCGGTCAACATAAAATGTTGACCGAAAATCATACATGAAAGGAAGGAAGGGAAAGAGAACGGTAATCCGGTCAACACTAATAAGTTGACCGGATTGGAATTAAATGAGAAATGTGTACCTGACGAGGTCAATTAATCTGGAGATTTATGAGGAAACTCATTGGACACATAAAATCGTAAATAACTCTAGAAATTTAAGAAGGAGACTATTGAGAAATGAAGAATCGTAATAATGTGAAAATTAATAAAAAGCCATAAATGATGTACTTTAGTGTGGCTAACTCAAACGACGGCCGCAAAGGTCTATAAATAGAACCATATGAGTAAAAATGAGTCACGTAATAGAGTTTTGGAAAGAGAGAGACCAAAGGTTCTAGGCGAAGTAAAAGAAATTCAGGCAAGAGTACTCATCCCTGTTTTCAAGTTCATGATTATGCATGATTTCTATGCTAGCATATCTGATATTATATGAACTTATATGATGTTATTCTGTTCCTTTTATATCTGATACTTGAAGTATGATTATTGTTCGATAATTGCAAGTTTAAGGAAAAGATTTATGATGTTTGGTTTTGTTCTGCTGGTAGAATGATTTTCTGTCGATTTAAATGAACTGTGATAATTGTATCATTAAAGAAAAGAACTCTGTCCAAAGAACTTTGGTCTTTTTATGAACAAAGTACTCCGTCCTCTTCTGAAAAGTACTCCGGTTTTGAAGAAGAGGAACTCCGGCCTTTACGTCTTTGAAGAAGAACTCCGCCTTTAGAGAAAAGCACTCCATCCTTTTTACGGAAAAGAGCTCCGTCCTTTGATGAAAAAGCACTCCATCCTTTTAAGAAAGAGTACTCTGTCCTTTAAAGAAAAATCACTCCGGTCTTAGAGCTCCGGATTTTAAAAGAAAAATCACTCCGGTCTTAGAGCTCCGGATTTTAAAAGAAAAGTCACTCCAGTTTTAGAGCTCCGGATTTTAAAAGAAAAGTCACTCCGGTTTTAGAGCTCCAGATTTTAAAAAAAGATCACTCTAGTTTTAAGAACTTCGAATTTCAGAAAAAAAGAACTCCGCCTTTTGAAAAGAACTCCGGCTTTTGGAACTCCAGCTTTTAAGAACTCTAGATTTTGGAACTCCGGCTTATAAGAACTCCGGCTTTGACAAAAGAACTCCGGCTTTTAAGAACTTTGGTCTTCTGTTTGAAAAAGAACTCCGGCCTATTATATGAACACGAAAAATACATGTAATATGGACAGCAAGTGAAACTCTACAGATTTTGACTTTCGAACTATGATGGATGGCCAGTAAAAGAACAAGAACTATGAACCGAGTCTCCATTAAACTTGCTGTTAAAGATAGATGAAGGATATTGGAGTGACACTCGAGGATTGCCTCCTGGGCCACGGGAGAGGACTTTCTGGTGGCATAAGACTTATAGACTATGGCATCGTATGTTGGGTTAAAGGCATTACCTCCCACCTCGGGGAGCATAATGAGAGGATACGGCTTTAGGTTGTGGGGTTACACACAACCCGTCCTCGATGTTGTCTACTCTCGTCCGGTCCCTAAAGATGATATTAATTCTGATGTTTTGTCTTTTTATAAGTTTTTTTTGAAGTCAAGATAATAAAGTAATTCCGAATTAAAGAAGAAATGGTATGATGATTTTTGTATGCTAAGTTATGTGATGGACTATGTTTCGGTTCGCTTATGTATATATGTTTATGTTTTCTGCATATGTGTGTTTTTGCTAGCCTTTGTACTCACTCTTGCTAATTTTAGATGAGGAAAGGTTCATGGAGGACGAAGTTGAGTAAGGCCTTATAAAGTGACTAGACGGCTTTGATGACTGGAGCTGATCAATGAAGAGCTTGTTTAATTATTTTGATGTTTTGTAGAGACTTGTAAAACTGTTCCGCTGTTATAAACTTATTAATGTCAGCATGTTTCTGTGTTATGAATAAAAGTTATAATTTTTAGTAAGCATCTCAGGGTAATTAGGTCTGGCTAACATTAGAGTCAGCCGGACAAATTGAAATCAAACTGGTGGGCCAGCTTTATACAGTCCGGCCCCATGAGATCATGTGTATGATTGAAAAGAAAATTTTTATGTCCATTTGTTATTTTATTTTAAGGCAAAAATTATGGGCTGACGGCGGCTTTATGAAGTGGAATAAGGCCGGGCCGTCACAGTTGGTATCAGAGAGAAAACTAAGATGCTTTAGGACAATTTGAATCAACACGAAAATTTAGGGCAAGATCAGTTAGGGCAAGAAGAGGGTTAGTTTTATTTATGCTTTGGACAGATAGCTATTGTTAAAATAATTGACTAACGAAAATGTTCTTTCAGACATTAAAATCGTCACTAAAGTTATGTCTAACAGAGGAAGGCGAGCTGGACGGAGTAACAACAGTCCAGATAGGGAGGCAAGAAACTTGAACCTGCTAGACCGGATGGCTAAAATCATTGAAGCTTTGGCCCCACCAACTCTAGTGACCACCCCAATTCCGGTTCATCATGAGAGGTCAATCTATGACCGTTTTACCAACGAGCGCGTTCCTGAATTCTCAGGGGAACTAGACCCGTTGAAGGCAGACACTTGGATCCAATGATTGAAGAAGGTGTTTGCAGTAATTAAGTGTCCTGCTGAAGACATGGTTCTCTATGCCACCCATAAGCTGTCGGGTGAGGCCCACCACTGGTGGGAAATATAGAAGAGAGTTTTTAATGTACTAGATTGAGATATTAGTTGGGAAATATTTGAAGCAGCATTTTTAGAGAAATATTTCCCTACTAATCTTCGTGGACAAAAGGAGGATTAATTCCTTCGTCTAAGGCAAGGTACTCGCTCGATGGCAGACTACGATGTAAAATTTACAGAATTATCTCGCTATACTCCTTATATGGTGGAAGACCAGGAAAGGAAGGCTAGGAGGTTCTTTCAGGGGTTAAGGGATGATATTAGAAGGCACCTTTCAACTCTGACGTTTGCCACATACGGAGAGGTGCTCGAGAAGGCTATCATCTATGAGAAGGAGCTGGAGAGAGGAGCATTTCTCGTGCAAAGGAATTTCAGTCAGGCTTCAAGAGCCAATGCTAGTGGAGGTCCTTCTAAGAGAGCGAGACCGTTACGGTCCCATGTGGAGCAGAATCAATCCGTATAGATTTCTTGAACTTCGGCTAATAATGCGTGTGATCACTGCGGAAACTCACATGAAGGGAAGCCTTGTTATAAGAAGCTGGGAGTCTGCTATAACTGTAGCCAGGCGGGTCACATGATCAAGAATTTCCCACTCGCCAAACAAACCCCAGGAATTAAGTCTTCCATTTCGGCTAAGGTGTGTGCCGTTTTTGCAAGGGAGGCCGAAATCTCTACGAAAGTTGTGGAAGGTACACTTTCTATTTGTGGCGCTTCTAGTCATGTGCTCTTTGACTCAGGGTCTACTCACTCATTTGTCTCCTATGACTTTACGAAGTATCTTACGACCCTCCCTCAAGTTCTTGGCTGCCCGTTGTTGGTCGCCTCACCCACAGGGTCATCTGTAATTTTAAATGTGGTATATCCAGAGTGTTCAATAGAATCAAATGGGTGCGTGATGCCCGCTAATCTGGTTTTACTGGAAATGACGGGCTTTGATGCAATATTGGGAATGGATTGGTTAGCAAAGTATCATGCCAGTATTGATTGTTTCCGAAAAAGAGTGGATTTTGCCATTCCTGGAAACAAGCCCTTCTATATTCATGGAGTCAGGCGTAAGGAAGCATCTTGCTTCATTTCGGCCCTCCATGCCCAGCACTTGATTGGTGATGGGTGTCAAGCTTATCTAGCCTTCGCTAGTGTGACTACCGAAGGTCAAGAATCTCTGGCCAAGGAGATTCCTGTGGTGTGGGAATTCAAAGATATATTCCCTGATCAGTTACCTGGGCTACCGCCCAAGCGAGAGTTAGAGTTTGAAATAGAATTAATACCAAGAGCAGCACCAATATCCAAAGCTCCATATAGGATGGCTCCTGCTGAACTTCAGGAATTAAAACAGCAATTGCAGGAGCTGTTATATAAGGGTTTCATCCAGCCGAGTGTGTCTTCATGGGGTGCACCGGTCCTGTTCGTGAGGAAGAAGGATGGGACCTTAAGGTTATGTATGGATTATCGAAAACTGAACAAAATCACTATTAAGAATAAATATCCTTTGCCAATGATAGATGATCTCCTTGATCAGCTATAAGGAGCTTGTGTGTTCTCGAAAATTGATCTCAGGTCCGGCTACCACCAACTACGGATCAGAAAGGATGATGTCCCAAAGACTGCATTCCGCACTAGATATGGGCATTATGAGTTCATGGTGATGCCTTTTGGGTTGACAAATGCTCCAGTCGTATTTATGGACTTGATGAATCGGGTTTTTCAACCCTATTTGGATAAATTCGTAATAGTATATATTGATGATATTCTTATTTATTTGAGGAGTCATGAGGAACATTTGAGGACTGTACTCTTAATCCTTAGGGAACACCAACTGTTCGCCAAACTGAAAAAGTGCGAATTCTCGTTAAAGGAAGTGGGGTTCATTGGACACGTCATTTCCAAAGAAGGAATTTCCGTTGACCCTAAGAAGGTGGAAGCAGTGGTGAAATGGAACCGGCCAACCTCTGTAATTGAAGTGCAAAGCTTCTTAGGTTTGTCTGGTTATTATAGACGGTTTGTGGAAAACTTCTCCCAAATCGCCCTGCCACTCACGCAGTTAACAAAGAAGGATACTAAGTTTGAATGGACTGATGCTTGTGAAGGAAGTTTCCAGGCACTTAAAGATCGGTTAACTTCTGCTCCGGTTCTGACCATTCCAAATGGATCAGGAGGACTAATTGTTTATTGCGATGCCTCAAAGATTGGGTTAGGCTGTGTTTTAATGCAACACGGAAGGGTAATTGCCTATGGGTTGCAACAGTTGAAGGATCATGAAAGGAATTATCCAACTCATGATCTAGAATTAGCCGAAATAGTGTTTGCATTGAAAATCTGGAGGCATTACCTGTAGGGTGAGAAATTCTTGGTCTACTACGATCATAAGAGTCTAAAGTATTTATTCTCCCAGAAGGAACTGAACATGAGGCAGAGAAGGTGGATTGAATTCCTGAAAGACTACGACTGTGAAATCCGGTATGAATCAGGAAAGGCCAATGAAGTCGCTAATGCACTACGTCGGTAACCTGGCATGTTGGCTAGAGTGCAAGTCAAGCAAATGGAGATGTTGGACCGTCTCATGTACTATGATGTCCAGCGTTTTGTGCAAGGAAAATGAATGATTCTGGCATACCTTCAAGTCCAGCCAGAGGTGATAGATGAGGTTAAAGGAGGACAGGTGACTGATTCTTTTCTTGTGGATATCATGAGTAATCTAGGTAAAGATTCCCGAAGTGATTTTCATGTCAAGTCAGAGGGAGCATTAAGGTTTAAGGATTGATTATGTGTACCGGACAATAAAGAATTAAAGGAGAAAATTTTGAAGGAGGCCCATAGATCCCGGTATACAATTCACCCGAGAATCAATAAAATGCACCAGTACCTAAAGAAAATATTCTGGTGGAGAAATATGAAGAGGGATATTATAACTTACGTGGAAAAATGCCTTGTATGCCAACAGGTAAAGGCCGAAAGGAAGAAGTCGTCTGGGTTATTACAACTAATGCCACTTCCAGGCTGGAAATGGGAAGATATTGCTATGGATTTTGTTACCGGCTTACCAAGAACGCCAAGAAAACATGATGTTGTCTAGTTGATAGTTGACTGGCTGACAAAATCGGCCCATTTTCTGGCAATCCGGATGACTTACTCCCTGGATAACCTGGCCTAACTGTATGTAAATGAGGTTGTCAAGCTTTATGGTGTGCCTGCCTCTATTGTTTCGGATAGAGACCCTCGCTTTGTTTCGAGGTTTTGGGAAAGCTTACATAAGGAGTTGGGAACATAATTAAAATTTAGTACGGCTTATCACCCGCAAACCGATGGCCAATCAGAACGAACGATCCAAATCCTTGAGGCTATGCTAAGAGCCTCGGTTTTAGATATGAAAGGGACTTGGGATAATTTCTTAGCTTTGGCAGAATTCGCTTATAATAACAGTTATCAAGCCAGTATAGGCATGGCTCCTTTTGAGGCCTTATATGGAAGAAGATGTAGATCACCGATTCATTGGGAGGAGCTCGGTGATAAGGATTTTGGGTCTAGAGATTGTTAAGGAGACGGCGGAGAAGATAAGAGTAGTGCATGAGAATCTGAAGGTTGCCCGGAGCAGACAAAAGAGTTATGTAGACAAAAGAAGATCTGCATTGAGGTTCAATGAAGGCGATTTTGTGTTTCTCAAAGTATCACCATCTAAAGGGATGTACAGATTCGGAGTAAAAGGAAAGCTGAAACCATGATTTATTAGTCCTTTTGAGATCTTAGAAAAGATCGGAGAAGTGGCTTACAGACTTGCACTTCCACCAAACTTGGCAGAAGTACATGACGTGTTTCATGTATCAATGCTTAGGAAGTATGTTCATAATCCTACTCATATAATTGAATTTGAGCCTTTGGCAATTAATAAGGACTTATCATACGTGGAAGAACCAATACAGATTTTAGATTGAAGGGAACAAAGGTTACGCACTAAGTGAATTACTTTAGTAAAGGTACTCTGGAAAAATCACTCACCTGAAGAAGCAACTTGGGAACGAGAGGAAGAGATTCAGAACAAATACCCCGATTTGTTTTCTCGAGGTTAGTTACTTTATTTAAAATTTCAATGACAAAAATTCTATAAGTGGGGGAGATTGTAATGGCCAAGTCCTAGAATATAGAAAAAATCCCCGATGTCAAGTTACAATTACAAAGGATGGTGATCCGGTCAACACCTTGTTGACCGGAAGGCGTGAACAATTGCAAAGGATGGTGATCCGGTCAACGTAAAGATGTTGACCGGAAGACCTGAAGAAGGTGTAATCCAGTCAACGTAAAAGGTTGACCGGAACGCGTATTCTGCACAACGAGTGTTGCCCGGAAGGCGTGATCCGGTCAACATAAAATATTGACCGAAAATCATACATGAAAGGAAGGAAGGAAAAGAGAACGGTAATCCGGTCAACGCCAGTAAGTTGACCGGATTGGAATTAAATGAGAAATGTGTACCTGACGAGGTCAATTAATCTGGATATTTATGAGGAAACTCATTGGACACATAAAATCGTAAATAACTCTAGAAATTTAAGAAGGAGACTGTTGAGAAATGAAGAATCGTAATAATGTGGAAATTAATAAAAAGCCATAAATGATATACTTTAGTGTGGCAAACTCAAACGACTGCCGCAAAGGTCTATAAATAGAACCAGAGGAGTAAGAATGAGTCACGCAATAGAGTTTTGGAAAGAGAGAGACCAAAGGTTCCAAGGGAAGTAAAAGAAATTCAGGCAAGAGTACTCACCCCTGTTTTCAAGTTCATAATTATGCATGATTTCTACGCTAGTATATCTGATATTATATGAACTTATATGATGTTATTCTGTTCCTTTTATATCTAATGCTTGAAGTATGATTATTGTTCGATAATTGCATGTTTAAGGAAAAGACTTTATGATGTTTGGTTTTGTTCTGCTGGAAGAATGATTTTCTGTAGATTTAAATGAACTGTGATAATTGTATCATTAAAGAAAAGAACTCCGTCCAAAGAACTCTGATCTTTTTATGAACAAAGTACTCCGTCCTATTTTGAAAAGTACTCCGGTTTTGAAGAAGAGGAACTCCAGCCTTTACGTCTTTGAAGAAGAACTCCGCCTTTAGAGAAAAGTACTCCGTCCTTTTTACGGAAAAGAGCTCCGTCCTTTGATGAAAAAGCACTCGTCCTTTTAAGAAAGAGTACTTCGTCCTTTAAAGAAAAATCACTCCGGTCTTAGAGCTCCGAATTTTAAAAGAAAAGTTACTCCGGTTTTAGAGCTTCAGATTTTAAAAGAAAATTCACTCCGGTTTTAGAGCTCCGGATTTTAAAGAAAGATCACTCTAGTTTTAAGAACTTCGGATTTCAAAAACAAGAACTCCGCCTTTTGAAAAGAACTCCGACTTTTGGAACTCCGACATTTGGAACTCTAGCTTTTAAGAACTCCAGATTTTGGAACTCCGGCTTTTAAGAACTCCGGCTTTGACAAAAGAACTCCGGCTTTTAAGAACTTCGGTCTTCTATTTGAAAAAGAACTCCGGCCTATTATATGAACATGGAAAATGCATGTAATATGGACAGCAAGTGGAACTCTACGGATTTCAACTTTTGAACTATGATGGATGGCCAGTAAAAGAACAACAACTATGAACCGAGTCTCCTTAAACTTGCTGTTAAACATGGATAAATGATATTGGAGTGACACTCGAGGATTGCCTCCTGGACCACGGGAGATGACTTTCTGGTGGTATAAGACTTATGGACTACAGCCCCGTATGTCGGGTTAAAGGCATTACCTCCCGCCTCGGGGAGCATAATGAGATGATACGGCTTTAGGTTATGGGGTTACACACAACCCGTCCTCGATGTTGTCCGCTCCCGTCCGGTCCCTAAAGATGATAATAATTCTGATGTTTTGCCTTTTTATGAGTTTTTTTTTAAGTCAAGATAATAAAGTAATTCTGAATTAAAGAAGAAACGGTATGATGATTTTTGCATGCTAAATTATGTGATGGACTATGTTTCGGTTCGCTTATGTATATATGTTTATGTTTTCTGCATGTGAGTATTTTTGCTGGGCTTTGTGCTCACTCTTGCTAATCTCAAATGAGGAAAGGTTCATGGAGGACAAAGTTGAGTAAAGCCCTATAAAGTGACTAGACGGCTTTGATGACCGGAGCTGATCAATGAAGAGCTTGTTTAATTATTTTGATGTTTTGTAAAAACTTGTAAAACTGTTCTGCTGTTATAAACTTATTAATGTCTGCATGTTTCTGTGTTATGAATAAAAGTTATAATTTTTAGTAAGCATCTCAGGGCAATTAGGTCCGGCTAACATTAGAGTCGGCCGGACAAGTTTGAAATCAAACCGGTGGACCAGCTTTATACAGTCCAGCCTCATGAGATCCTGTGTATGATTGAAAAGAAAACTTTTATGTCCATTTGTTATTTTATTTTAAGGTAAGAATTATGGGCTGACGGCGGTTTTATGAAGTGGAATAAAGCTGGGCCGTCACATCATCATCTCCGGAAATCATCATGGTCTCCAGATAAACTTCTTCGGCATCATTGGTCTCCGAAATCATCTTGGTCTCCGGAAGATTTATCACGGTCTCCAGAAATCGTCACTCAAATTCATCTCCGAAAAAATGTCTCCGAAAAACTTATCATCGGGCTGGTCAATGCTCCCTTATTCTGGTCAACTCATCATTCCTCCAAACCAACCATTCCCCTCACATGATTACCGGGCCACTTCTCCACAAGCATCCCAAGAAGATTGTCATATTGGTAATTTGTGCATACCGATAAATTGGGCATACCGATAATTTTCCCACACACGCATACCAAAAATTCTCATCAAAACCCATACCAGCCATTTTCCTTATCCATACCAGGCCAATTGCAATATCGACAAAGTGCGCCTTTAGGCACATCTGCATTCCAGCCATACCGGTCGTTTCTTTCACAATGTATATACTGGTCATAGCAGTATTTTGCTCCAATTAGGACAATGTGTGCATCCCGAGATTTCCTCAAATGAATTTCTGGTCATTTAATCCATACCGATAATTTTTTATCCATTCCACCCGCAATATCCATCTCAGGCATTATCTTCAAAGTTCCTACCAGTCATTAAAAATGCATACTAGTTATTTTCTTTTACGGCATATTTGTCATTTCCTTATCGCAAGCATACCGGTCATCTTCCTTTATAGCATTCTGGTCTCTTTGCCTCACAAGCACACCGGTAAAAATCCTGATTAGCTGGTCCATGCTTCATTTTTTCCGTCAACACTTCTAAAATTTTGGTCAACTTATATCACCTAAATATCTGGTCAATACTACCCAAATTTTCTGGTCAATATTTTATCACCAAATTTTTATTATATAACTTTAATTATAATTTTTAAAAAATAGGGACATTACAAGTGGTGAGGTTTCAGGTTCCAAAATATAATAATTGTTTGATAATTAAATTAAAATAAGTGAATTGAGGTCAACAAGAATGGAAGGAATCGGATCGAAAAGTCTAAAGATCCGAAATCAGTAAAATCAGGAACCAAAGTTGTAAACTATGAAATGTTAATATATAAATAGAATTCAAGTTTCAAATTATGATAATAATGACTTATTAAGGCTATATAATCAAAATTAGAGTCTAAGGATGCAAATATTGGGTTAGAAGGATCAAATCGGGACCAGGATGGCAAAAACGAGAAGTAGGCTTGATGCAGGCTTGACGCGGGCCTGACCTGCGCCGAACCATCACCCGAGGAGCCACTCAAGTGCGAGTAATAGATTGAGGGTGCCCAAGGAGCACCCTTTGGGCGCTCAAGTGGTGGCCCTCTGGGTGCATTGGCGCCCGACCGCTCGAGTGGTAATCGAGCGCCATTACGCGTAAAAGCCGCGTGCGGGCTTTTATAACCATTGGCTCATATTTTGGGTCATTCTCGCCTCTAGTAGATAGAGAATGGAAGGGATAGAGCATGGAGAGGAGAGGGAAATTAAGCAATCGAAGGCCCTCGAGGCAGATTCCAGCTTCGAACTAGTTAGAGAAATCAAAGAGCGGATTGAGGCAAGTGCACCTATACCCTTTTTCTCCCATTTATTTGATTTTCGTTCGATCCCCTTCCGGTATTATTATTCTGATACCCAACCCATACATATATTTGTGAAACCCATAGCCTAATTATGCATATATGTGAATTTCATCATCCGATTCATTGTTTTTACACCGTTTTGCACGTCCGAAACCTCTCAACCTCACGCTGGTACTGTTCACCCACGTTCGTGTGGATTCCAGCCCCCAGTATTTGGGACTTTTGCATAAATTGAGACTAGAATACCATTACCCATACCCTAAATAAGTTAATTTATCAATTGGATACCCGATTTTGTAGAATTACGTGAATTCCCGTTCGTAAAACCCTAGACCCGTGCCCGGACCTCGTTTGAGCACATATTTTGAGTTTAATACATAAATTGACTTGAGATTATATTTACCCATGCCTTGAATTTGATAAATAACCCATTGGATGCTCAAAATTTCGAGAATCGTCTGAAACATGCACCGGGCGCTTTTCATGGGTACTGTTCAGGAGCACTATTCATGGATACTGTTCACCTGAGGCATTTTGATGACTTTTGCTTCATTTTAGGTTATGTAATTGTTAATTAAGTTGTATATATATTTACATATGTTTAATTGTTATTCCAAAAAATATGTTCGTTAACTAATTGTGAAGGAAATGTGATCCAAAAGTCTCTAAAGTTATAATTATCTCTCGGTGGTAATGTAATGACCCAGATTTAAAACATAGAAAATTTCGGTCATTAGATCAGGTCAACGCCAGTTGACCGGAAATGTAATAAGAAAATAACTTGGCGTGAAGAAGAAATCACGTTCGGCCCTGCTTAATGAAAAGAAGTCCGGAATGTTATTGATAAAAGAAGTCTGGACTTCCTTAATAAAAATCCAGTCCGGATTCCCTTGAAGAGAAGAAGTCCGGATTTAATGAAGAAGAAGTCCGGATTTCATTGATGAAATTCTAGTCCGGATTTCTGGATGAAAAAGAAGTCCGGATTTCCTTGATAAAACGAAGTCCGGATTTCCTTAATAAAATGAAGTCCGGATTTCCCTTGGTAAAAACACTCCGGACTTCCGAAGTAAAAAGGAGTCCGGATTTGCTTGAAAGAAGTCCGGATTCTCTTAAAAAGCACTCCGGACTTTCGAAGTAAAAAGAAATTCGGATTTAATGAAAATGAAGTCCAGTCCTGTAAGGCCGGAATACTGTGTGTGCAAGATATGGACGGAGTAGTTTTTGGTTCAAAAAGATGAAAAGCCGAAGTTAAAGTAGATGAAGGAGTAATTCGGTCAACGAAAAATATTGACCGGAGAAACATGAACAAATGAGAAGAAATGAAAGGAGAACGAAATCCGGTCAACGCTTGATAGTTGACCGAAAATTGTTTTGATGAAAGGCTGAGGTTTGGTCACAGAAAATAAGGAAAAATATTGGGAAGGAACGACCATTAATAATTTGGTTATTTCCGAGACTTATTGGAAAACGACCCTCTTTGGAAAATGCAAGATTATAAATATCACCATTGAAAAATGTGAAGCCATAAATGATGGCCACCTAACCCACGGGCTATAAATAAGGGCTTAA
>JAODPA010147447.1:0-15277 GCA_025585075.1 Nepenthes mirabilis
AATAATTATTGACAGTGATAATTTTTTATTTGTGATACTTTTTGACAGTTGTGATACTTCGTGCTTAGAAAATTTTAATTTTTTAATATAGTAATTTCTAAATTGGTAGTAAGGTCAAAATATTGGCAATTGGTGGCCAGTAATGAAATTGATATTTGTAGCTAATGGTCAACAACAGAGTTGACAACAAGTTAGTGGCAATAACAACTATAGTCAATGCTCTGTCGAGTCAAATGAATCATTTTAACAATGGTCTAACTTTTGGGTAAAAGCTTTTACGTTACTAATAAATAATTATTGATGTGCTACAAAAAAAGAATTCATTTTGACCAAAAAAATCACATATCAAGATTTAAGGTTAAATAATTTGTTAATTAAGGAAACGTTTCCATGGATTTATTTTCCATATGCGATAAGCATAAAACAATAATTACTTGAAATATATTTTTCAATAAATTACTTTTTGACAAATCAACGAAATTTAAAACTGAGCTTTCAACTTTTTCATAAAAAAATAAAACAATGCCCATTAAGATCTACCATATATTTTTATCCCATTTGCACATAAAAACGGTAAAAATCTCATCATATACCAATTTGCCAATTAGAATTATAACAAAACTTCAAAATGTATTAGACTAATTTATAATACTCATCGTCAAATATATCAAGATAAAATTATCACAGTTAGAGATAAATAATAGCTCCCAGGTATACAATGTGAGAATCATATCGTTAAATTCCTTCATACGCAACCATCCAACAATGAACATTTATAATTTCTTCTCATTTATTTACAATTTTGTTTAAAAATTGTAACCTTTCTATATTACAATCTTATCATCTACTTTCTTTTTAATAGTCTCCAAACAAAATATTAATTGTACTATTCCATTGCAACCACAATCTTTCATTTCAATAATGAAATCGCCAACGCTAATTTCTCAGCCTAAAATTTTAGCAACAAAGGGAAGGACAAAGCCAATTGCTATGACCTTCACAGCTAGACAATCTCGTGGTCGGAGTTCAAGCTGTTAAAATATGTGTTTCTCATGATGAAGCAAATAGCCATAGTGTATCAGCAAAAGTAACCAAGGCAGCATCCTGTAATTTCTATTTGCACAACAAACGTGCATCAATTGGCGTAAAAGGGGCGGTTGGATAGAATGCACAGAATTACACACACACAGTAAAGTGAAGGAAGAAGAAAAAGAATTAAATACACAAGATTTTACGTGAAAAATCCTTTTCAATTAAGAAAAAAATTACGAAACACTTAATCTATAAATAAGGATCCACTGTATGAGATTCGTTGCACAAACCACACGACTGCATAAGTCCAAGAGATAAAGCCAAAGAGAAGAGCACGAGAAATACAAAAAATCTAACACTTTGTGTTTTTACTCACTACTCTCTTTTCTTCTCTATTTTTCACTCTCACACTCTCTCATATATTACAGATACACACCCCTACTTTGCTATCTAAGTATACTACATATATATACTCCTCCAATAGAATGAGCAACCACCAACTCGGTATGGTTGCTACGTGCACAGCTCCCAAAATCTACAATGGTGGTGCACGTTCTATCTTACAGCAGGTGGTGCATGCATACTTCTGTAGATTAACTTGTCTTCTTAAGAATTATGTATCCTAACTATCCAATCAGGAAGATCAACTACACGCCATTTAGAGAAGACAACTGTTCAATATTTCAATTCTCAACTGGTCAACGGCCCGTTGATCGTCTTCTACTCTTAGCCGGTCAACACCCCGTTGACCGTCTTCTTCACTTGGCCGGTCAACACCCACGTTGACTGTCTTCTACTCTTAGCCGGTCAATGCCCACGTTGACCAGTCGGATGTCCTTCTACAATCCTTGGGCAAAGCGCAGCAAGTCCATATTTCTTCAATCGATCAACATTATGTTGACCAGATTCCCAACCAAAACTTATGGTCAACAATGTTGATCGAAATTCCTTGTCCATAGCCCGCGGATATTTAGCGCACAAGTCTGCGAACCTCAATAGCACACAAGATCCTCGTACTCCGTCCAAGTCCTCCGGCCATCAAGACATCCACACGGCAGTGACCCCCAATAAACGTTTTCTCACGACCGCGAGGAATTATAGTCCATTAGCCCAATCAAATTGCAGTAAGCTTCATTCTTACCTTTCGATAAAATCTTGGTCAACATGTCCACGTCATTTTCTTCAGTCCTAACATTCTCCAGTGACAGCAAATCCACTTTAATAACATCTCTCACACAATAGTATCAAACATCAATATACTTCGATCTAGAATGGAATGAGAAATTTTTACAAATATGTATGACACTCTGACTATCACGAAGTATCTCATACTTTCTTTGTTTGAGGCCCAATTCTTGGATGAATTTCTTCATCCACAAATCTCTTTGCAAGTTTCTATCATTACGATGTACTCGGCCTCAGTAGTGCAAAAGGTGACGCACTTGTGCAGTTTTGACTGCCAGGAAACTACATCTCTAGCAAATTTTATCAAGTATCCCAAAGTGAACTTATGAGAGTCAATGTCCCTGGTCATATCTGCATACGAGTATCCCACCAATTGAGACTTGTCACTTCCAAGACACAGGAACCTTTTGGACGTTCCTCGGATATATTTCATTATCCGTTTGATCGCGGACCAATACTCCCATCTTGGGTTTGACAGAAAATGGTTGACGGTGCCAACTGCGTGTGATATATCCGGCCTTGTACATACCAAGGTGTACATCATGCTTCCTACATCTGATGAGTAAGGCACGCCTTTTATATATGCTTTCTCAGCATCCGAGGACAGACACTGGCGACTGCTCAGTCTGTGGTGGTTCGCCAGAGGAGTGCTTAGAGACTTGGACTTGTCCATATTGAAATGTTGGAGTACTTTTTCAATATAACTTTCTTGGGATAGTCACAATTTTTCTGTCTCTCGATTGTGAACAACTTTGACGCCACGAATCTGTTTTGCTGACCCCAAGTCCTTCATGGCAAATGACTGCCTAAATTGCTTCTTCAGCTCCTTTATCCGAGTATCATTGTGTCCGACAATCAGCATGTCATCCACATAAAGAAAAATGATGACAAAGTCGTTGAAAAAACTGTGTAAATACATAGTGGTCACAAGTAGTCTTCTGGTACCATTGACAGATCGTGACCGACTCAAACTTCTTGTACCACTATTTAGAAGTCTGTTTAAGTCCACACATTCCATCCAATTAACTTTGAATCCTTCAGGCTATTTCCTGTAAATTTCCTCCTCAAGTTCGGTATGGATGAAGGCTGTAACATCCCGAATATTTTTCTCTGATTTAAACGGAGAATATTTATTATTTGGGTAATTTGAATGTGATAAAAATTAATTAAATACTATAAAATATTAGAGAATATTTAGATTTTTGGGCCTACACCCAAAGTGATACAGTTCAATTGTCCGAGTATCAATTTAGATTTTAGAATAAAGAAAACGGAATATATAATAATAATAATAATAACAAAAATCAATATAAAAAGAAGGGGAGAGGGGTTGCAGGTAGGAAGATTTGCTAGTTGGACTCAGGCTGGTAAAGGAATGCTCCGCTAGGCATCTGATCATCTACAACGACTCGAAATTGATTGTCAACTAGATTGTCAAAAATTTTGAGGTTTCTAGCCCATTGCTCGTAAGGTACCTTACTAGAGTGAAGGGTCTCACCGAGGTGTTTGATAGAATGGAAATACTTCATATCCTGAGAGAAGAAAATTAGGACACAGATTAGCTAGCGAAGGCGGCGACAACCAAAAATCCCAAGCAATATGTTCGAGACATGTGAGAAATTCTTACAACCTTAAGAATAGAAGTCCCAGAACAAGAGATTCTTCAAATCTCACACAGTGAAAATTGGAGGGCTCCGTACAGAAGATTCCTCATTAAAGGCCTTCTCCCGGAGAACCTAGATGATGCCACGTGTATTAAGAAGACAACATTTGGTACACCGTCATGGAAGAGAGACTATACTAGCGAGCTTACTCAATCCCCTACATGTGATGTCTCATACCAAAAGAAGTTGATTATACGCTAAGCGAGGTATATCTCGAAATCTGCGGATCGCACATTGCGGCCAATAACCTCGCATTCCAAGTCATGCGACAGGATTACTACTGGCTGATAATGAAGAAAGACGCTGCAGAGTTCGTGAAAAAATGTGAAAACTATCATATCTACTACAACATTCCCCACCAACCATACACAGAGTTACAGGCCCTACAGTCACCTTAGTCGTTCGCACAGTGGGGGCTTGACAAATTAGGCTCATTGTCGATTCCGTAGAAGGCCACTGAATTCATTCGACAGAACATTATATGCAGATTTTGGATTCTTAATGTCATAATGATCGACAAAGGAACTCAATTCATTAGCAAAAGATTCACCAAGTATTGTACAAGTTTGGAAATTCGACTGGTTTATACTTTCCTCGCCTATCCACAAACAAATGGCTAAGTGGAAACTACAAATCAGATACGGCTAAACGAGTTGAAGACGAGGCTAGACGAAGCAAGGAGCTCTTGGGCAAACAAGATAGCTTCCATGATGTTGTTCTACAGGACAACGTTGAGGGAACCTAATCGAGAGAAACCCTTCATTTTATGCTATGGGAAAGAAGCAGTCATCCCAGTAGAAATCAGTCTGTCCAACTTTCGAGTCAAAAACTTCGACCTATAGGGCAATTCACAGCATCTCAGCGAGCATCTTGACTTGCTCAAAGAAGCGCGTGACGCAGCAAGGCTGCGCACGGCAACTTGTCATCAACATATCACTCGGTACAACAAGAAGAAGGTAAAGGCACGCCAGTTCGAGGTAGAGGGCCTAGTTCTATGGAGCATAGAGGCAACAACCAAAACTGCCAACAAGAACAAACTATCCCTGAATTAGGAGGGGTCATTCCTAATCCTATCGATTCTCTGAAACAATGCGTATAAGTTCTGCACCCAGAATGAAAAATTGGTCCCAATGACATAAAACGCCATCCACCTCAAGAAGTACCACCAATAAGTTCTCGCCAAGTATAGGTATACTTTGCATTTATCATGCGAATTGCTTGTATAATGTAACATATTTCAATTAATAAAGTAGTCATTTATCTCATTTTGTTGCTCATGTTCATGTGAGTGCTTGTATGTAATTGCATAAATTCAATGGTTTAGACTGCCGCCAAATCGGGAGAATTCTTCACCTATAAACTAGCCTGCAAATGCAGAGTCAAACCCTTGATCCTATAAACCTAGCGACACGAATGAGGTCAAATGCAACGGCCCAGGGGCTTCAAGACAGAAGTCAAAACCCCTTTTCAGCAGCTAAAACAAAATAAAACCTTTGGGGGCTTTTTAACATGTGTACGACGACTTCCTATCATAGAAAATAGCACCATCAGTCGGCAATAGTCGGCGGACAAGAACCCGAAGCACAAGTGCAACAACTCCCTCTAATAGAAACGAGCACCACCAAATAAGTGCAAGAGAAGGGCTAGACTCCGTCAAAGTCCGACAGCTATGGCAATAAAACCTAGTCGGCCTCTAAGGCAGCTTCCCTAATGCTACAGCGTCCTTAAGCAGGAGTGAGTGCAATCAGACACATACGACCAATCAAGCCCGACAATAATAGTAACAACACTTAGTCGGCAAGCAATAAAAGTATTAGGCAAAAAAGTTCAACAAAAACTTGAAGACATCAATGACAATGATATGAACAATCTAACTGATTTATTGAAGAATCAATATAAACAACGTGGACTGCTCATCGGGAGAATTACAACATGCTACCCTATACCTACAACTCGAACAAACGACTATCCTAAGGCCAGGAGCCCCCCATTGAACGTTGCGAATGCTCCCCTATTGTCTCCGAGAAATCAAGCAAATTTAATCGATGAAAATTTCTGGCATTTCTCGAATCGAGGAAGCCAAGGGGAAAGTCAGGAGAAACCAAGGAACAATCTGTTTGCAATGATTAATAGCATAGCAGAATTTGTCATCCAACGCATAGCCAACTTCTTTTGGACAAAAGTGAGTCCTTAGTTTTCCTTCGAGTCTGGCACACTTACCTTGGAGATCGGTGAGCCGCTCCTCACCCTCCTAAAGCATGTCCTCAAGTAAAGCGATCTGATTTAGAGCTTAAGATTTTTGGTCTTAAAGCTGTTGCGACCTCACTTCGGACACGGTTAGCTCTCGGTCCAGGAAGTCGGCCCATTTTCAACTCTGTTGAGCCTCGACATGGTAGCATCCATCATGAACTCCATATCTCTGAATACAGTAGGGTAGGCATACGTTTGAGTTCGGCAAAAGATCTCTGCGTCTCGACAGAACAAAACCCCCGCCATCCCGTGAAGTATTTCCTGCGACTGTTAAACAAAGGGAAACGGTCAACAAGGAACGAAATAAAGAATAAAAATGCAAAGATGAGGAGTTCTGTAAGTGAAACCTTAAGAAGAAATGGATCCTCCTGAAAAGACGGACCGAGAGAATCCTCGGGTCTGGACAAAGACGGAGGCCTACAACACATTTGAGGCAACGCATAGTGATGAAGCAGCACAAAAAAAACCCAAAGGAGAGAGAGATGCCCTAGAAGCTTCCAAAAGCTTAGGTGTAGGTGCCTCCTAATAAGGCACTTCTTCAACGACCACAACCTCTAAGTTATTTACAATTATTTCATCAGCTACCTAATCATTATCAACGTCCTCCACAACAAAAACAATGGGAAGTAAGTCGACAAGTCTGTCAAGTGATGAGGCGATCTAAATTGGAACCCCTCACTCGGTTGGAGGGTCAATCGGTGCACCCAATATACTTGCCGAAGGGTCATTTAAGCAAAAAGAATAGGGGGCTCGTCACCCTCAGATAGTCCAACCTCCTCTTTAAAAATTAGACGACCCGTGGAAGAACGAACAAAGCCGGGCCTGCTTGACAACTCGTTGGCATGCAATGAAGATCCCTCTTCACAAGCCTTGTCAATGGCCTGACTAAGCTCAAAAGTGGAAGTAGAGGGAAACACAGCCTCACAGGACGCTTTTTTCGGAGAGTCACGAATGAATAGCTCTCTCGACTTCCCCTTAGGACGGTGAAGTGGCATAGCGGTGACGTCGTTCCCTTCCACCCAAATCTCCCCCTAGACCTCGACAAATGCTTTCCGAGTGAGCTAGCGATCCATACGATGTGGCATGGAAACATTCTCCTCAATTAGTTTTGTCAGAGGTTGAGCCATTTGATGTAACCTCCCAAGAACATTCTCGGAGTACACATCATTAATTTTGCCCCAATTGTTAGAAAGTATCCAATTGGAGGGAACCGCGACATAGAAGAAATGGTCCTTCAAACCCTTTATAGAATCTAGATTACCCCTGCTTATTTTGAAATCATTGTGTGGGTGAAGGAAATCTCGTCAGCGTCCTGATTGAACCAGAAGATCACCTTCATGGCTCGAGCATTTAGGAAAGTTTCTTAGAGTGAAAGAGAATGCACAAAGAAATAAGGTATTGAACTGCGTTGGGATGGAGGCAAGCCATGGGGATCTCCAGAGCCAGCAAAATCTCATATCCCAAAAATAGAAGACGAAGGCCCAATTTCAGATAGGCCTCATAAATGACAATGAATCCCTACCGAGAAGAGCAAGCCCTATCCTTATCTCCGGACATTATATACGGGATGGCGCTAGGAATATTATACTTCGCATACAAAGCCTCTACTTCTTTACCGGAAATGACGGATTGGATCCCTGTGACATCCTGTGGAGCACTTCGAGAAGCCATTGAAGCAAGATGGGAAGAAAAACAAACTAGGGCAAAGCGATTCAAGAAATGGAGAAGTACATAAATAGCAAACGACTAGACTTTCAATGGCCTATGTTTTGGCCCTAAAACGGCGTCATTCAAAGGTTTTGGAGAGGCTCATCCCAAAAATGGCAGAGACATGTGCCCGCACCAAAGACTACTGTGGCGCGTCAGTTTCGCTGTGCTAACAATGATGGCCTGCTGCTATGCCTCCCTGCACAGCCTGTAAGACGATGAAGACTTTGACGCACGGATTGGCAAATCTCCAGCGTGGCGCAAGTTACAATGCCAAGACACTTCTCTTCCCAAGATGGCAGACTGGCAACATGTGACCTTGGTGCGCTCCAAACTAATTCAATTAATTTATGTCCAAACCAAGTGTTCGAAATATATTATTATAAGTTAGATTGTCAGAAGACCGACTTGTCAGTGGTCCAAATTGTCAGATTATTAGAAGTCATGCGACAACAAAAAATAGTATTCAAGCACTTTAACTATTCAAACCGTACAAGAATATTGAAGCTAGACAATAAAGACAAAAATGCTCAGCAAATTTCATTCATTAATTTGTTTTACAAAGTGTAAGTTTCTACAATGAAAATACAACTCAAAAGGAAATAAACAATATATGGAGTAATGATCCGACTTCAAACATTGAAGAAGAACTCCCTCTGACTCTGGCTTGTGGCTGCAAAGGTTCCATGTTAGCTCTAAACAAACTCACTCGTTAATAGATGAGAAATGTTTCGTGAAACAATGTGTAGAGATCCCCTCTATTTATAGCCGAGAAGGGGATTAGCTAGCATTAAATTGAGAAGATCACGAATCCTTACATTAAAGGTAAAGAATCCTGCCAAACAGAGGCAAAGTCGATAGAATATCTAAGAACGGAGCATGTGTGAAGGTTTGCAGATAGCATCCCATCATGAATATGTAGACAGTTGAAAATTCAAACCTTTTGACATGGGGGGTTGGAAATGGGTGTGGCAACCCATGGGACGGCCCAGAATCAAGAACGCTGAAGAAATGAGGGCCCAAGTAGCAGCGGCCCAGCAGAAGACATTCTAAGCCAAGATCCAGCAGGCACGTCATTGGCCTGAACGGATCGACCCAGAACTACCAGACAATGAAAATAGGCAATTAGGGTTAATCGATGAGTTTGAAGCAAAAAATTACTGCCCCAAATTAGCAACCAACAGCCACTACGGCTTAGCAAACAATTGCAGACGGTGTGGCGGCGCACAAAACTCCCTCGGATCTGCAAAGCATGAAATGCCACTCAATACTACAGAATCATAATGCCTAAGGATAGCTAAACCAATAGAAAAGCAGAATCGTAACATGCCCTCTATAAGTCCACCTTTTCCTCCACAGAAAAGCACTCCCCCTTTTGGAGAAAAACACTCTCTGGCATACAAGCACACCAACAAAAAGGCCGCTCTCACAACGTGTGCATTCCTCTCTCGAAGCCACTCCCTCTCTTGACCGCACCCATCGGAGCAAGCCTTCTAACTCACACTTGCTCGCGACTTTGGGAGCACCATTTGGGGCCTAGCCCTCCAATGAACACTCACCCCCATTCACACTTGCATCCATGCATTTTCATTCTCCTCTCTTTCCTTCATCGTAGAAATATTACTTACTTAAGTATCGAAAGACATATTGAAAAGCAAGTCCTATATGACATCTTTTTTTTATTATGCTGTGTAAAATTCAGGTTCAGGTCGACGAAGACCGGACCTAATACAAGTAGGGCCCCTTGAATTGGCCAGCTCCTTAATTTGTTCAATAACCCAGATCCAGATGATGCAACAAAATCCATATGCACATCCTATAAACAGGGTTCGCACCTATAGTTTATAGTTAACGTCGGTACTAAATTCGAATTTACATAACAAAATACACAAGTATTGAAAGTTGCGGATATCAATAGTATGCTACCTTGATGAGCCACAGTCTTGTTTCAATTATGAGTAGAAATCCTAAAGGGTAATTCGCCAACTTTTTACAGAAAACGGATACATGCTACATCAGAATTACAACCTAACAAATGAAAATACAATTTCCAAAAAGATAACACAAAACTTGGCGAGTACTCACATGGAAGTACCTTTTCAATGGTTTCCTTGGGAAAAGTTTTCCTCTTTTCATCAACATTTTCTCCGTTCTTTCTCCCCTTAGATGCCTTCAAATCTGAATATTGTCTCTCCTGCAAGTCAAATCAACATAAGTTGAGGATGATTTCATAAAACATATTATTTCACTAGGACAATTAGGACCACTATCAAAAGTTTAAACCCTAATCCTGTCTGCGGAAACCTAGACCAAGAACTTAACCCTAACACCGAACTAATAACCCAAAGACCTCGGAAATTAAGACAAACAGAGCAACATGGTTTAAAATATGGCATGTACGAATTCAAAAGTTGCGAGTATTAAGAATGTGTACCTTAATAATTTAACAAGTGCAATTCAAGTAAATAAATATTCACATAGAGTGCTCCTATTCTGTTATTGTCACCTGCAAATTGAAATTTACAATCCTACAGTGCCAAATATTCGGTATACATACTAGCTTTTGGAAAAACTTGAAACGCTTCAAGGATGTCCCTGCCAAAATCTAAGAAAGCAATGCGTGTGTATACTTGTCTCTGCATAAAATGTTTCCAACAATATCACTATTTTGCTATATTTTACGCTAAAGTCTAACGGGCTCTAAAGGTTGTAATTATATTGGATAGCTTACTTTTCCTTCTTGTGAATATCATTTTCGAGATAGCTGTTCCATATTTTTGTTAAAGTAGGAGAATAATATGCCTGCAAGATTACAATTAAAGGCATGTTATTGGAGGTTATACAAATAGATATCCGTAAAGTCGGATAATTTCTTGCACACCACCATGCATTCTCACCTCCGCAAGATTTTATTCAAAAATTTCGGACGTAAATAATGTCCGGACTCCTTTCCGCCATTTCTTCTATAACCTTTCGAATATTGTTTCATAGATAACGTTTTATATTGTTAATAGTATATGAGAAAACAATATTACTATATTCATCGCCAAATTAGGACATATACCTATATTTTCTAAATCAATTCGCAAGTCATCTTGAACCATTCATCAGTCGAACCCGAAAGCAATTAGGACATATACCTATATTTACTTGCTATATCAATATTAGTGCCTAACAAATCAAAATATAATTTATATAATATAAAATATAACTTGACGAGTACTAACACGAAAGCACCATTTTAATGGTCTCCTTGGCAATTTTTCCATCTTTCCATCAATAATTTTTTCGTTCTTTCTCTTCTTAGATGATTTCAGATCTTAATATTATCTCTCATACATGTTAAATCAACATAAGTTTAAGATAATTCCATAAAACATATTATCTCACTAGGACAATCAGGACCACTATCGAAAGCTTAAACCCTAATCTTGTCCACGGAAACTTAGACCAAGAACTTAACCCTAACACCTAACTTGAACCCTAAGACATGGGAAACTAAAACTAACAGAGCAACATGGTTTAAAATATGGCATGCATGAATTCAAAAGTTGCAAGCATTAAGAATGCGTACCTTGAAAATTTAACAAGTGCAATTAGGGGAAATAAAATTTCACGTGGAGTGCTCCTATTTTGTTATTGTCACCTGCAAATTGAAAATTACCATCCTACAGTACCAAATATTCGATATACATACCAGCTTTTGGAGAAACTCGAAACGCTTCTTCAAGGATGTCCCTGCTAAATCTAAGTGAGTAATGTGCATGTATACTTGTCTCTGTATATGATATTTCTAACAATATCACTATTTCGCTACATTTTACGCTAAAGTCTAAATGGGCTCTAAATGTTACAATTATAATAGATAGCTTACTTTTCCTTCTAGTGAATATTATTTTCGAGATGGCTGCTTCATATCTTTACTAAAGTCGAAGAATAATGTGCCTGCAATATCACAATTAAAGGCATGTCATTTGAGATTATACAAATCGATATCCTTAAAGTCAGGTAATTTCTCGCATACCACCATGCATTCTCGCCTCTGCAAGATTTTATTCAAAAATTTTGGACGTAAATAATGTTCAAACTCCTTTTCTCCTTTTCTTCTATAACCTTCCGACTGTTGTTTTCTAGTTAAGGTTTTATATTGTTAGTAGTGTATGAGAAAAAAATATCACTATATTCATCAGCAAATTAAGACACATACCTATATTTTCTAAATCAGTTCGCAAGTCATCTTGAACCACTCATTTGTTAATTCCACGTCTGCATCCTATAAATTGGGTTCACACCTAAACTTTAGAATTGAAGTCGATACTAATTCGAAATTACATAACATAATATAAAAGTATTGGATGTCGCAGATATCAAGAGTATGAAACCTCGATGAGCCACAGCCTTATTTTAATTATGAGTACAAATCTTAAAGGGTACTTCGGCATCATTTCACTGAAGGCATATGCATGCTATATCAGTATTAGAGCCTAACAAATAAAAATATAATTTACAATGTATATAAGTTAACATATAACATGGCGAGTACTCACACGAAAGCTCAATTTCAACGGCCTCCTAGGCAATTTTTTCATCCTTTCGTCAGCAATATTTCCGTTCTTTCTCCTCTTAGCTGCCTTCAGATCTCAATATTGTCTCTCCTGCATGTCAAATCAACTTAAGTTGAAGATAATTGTATAAAACATATTATTTCATTAGGACAATTAAGACCACTATCGAAAGGTTAAACCCCAATCCTATCCACAGAAACCTAGACCAAGAACTTCATCTTAACACTTGACTCGTAACCCTAAGACCTTGGAAACTAAGACTAAGAGTGCAGTATAATTTAAAATATGGTATGTATGAATTCAAAAGTTGTGAGTATCAAGAATATGTACCTCGGTAACTTGACAAGTGTTCTTCGGGTAAATAAAAATTCACGTAAAGTACTCCCATTCTATTATTGTCACCTGCAAATTGAAAATTACCATCCTATAATACCAAATATTCAGTACACATACATGCTTTTGGAAGAACTCGAAACGCTTCTTCAAGGATGTCCCTGCCAAATCTAATTTAGCAATGCGCATGTATGCTTGTCTCTACGTATAATGTTTCCAACAATATCACTATTTTTGCTACATTTTACACTAAAGTCTAAACGTGCTCTAAAGGCTGTAATTATAATGGATAGCTTACTTTTCCTTCCTATGAATATTATTTTCGAGATGGCTGCTTCATATCTTCACAAAAGACGGAGAATAATGTGCCTGCAAGATCACAATGAAAGGAATATCATTTAAGGTTATACAAATAGATATCCGTAAAGTCGAATAATTTCTCGCACACCACCATGTATTCTCACCTTTGCAAGATTTTATTCAAAAATTTCGGACGTAAAAAATGTCCGGACTCCTTTCTTTCTGTTCTTCTATAACCTTCCGAATATTGTTTCCTAGACAACATATATTGTTAATAGTGTATGAGAAAAAAATATTACTATATTCATCAGCAAATTAGGACATATACCTATATTTTCTAAATCAGTTCGCGAGTCATCTTGAACCATTCATCTGTCGAATTCACGTCCACATCCTGCAAGTTGGGTTCGCACCTAAAATTTAGAATTGAAGTCGATACTAAATTAAAAATTACATAACAGAATATACAAGTATTGGAAGCCGCAAATATCACAAGTATGTAACCTCAATGAGCCACAATCATCTTTTAATTGTGAATACAAATCCCAAAGGGTACTTCGGCATCATTTCACTAAAGGCAGATGCATACTATAAAAGTATTAGAGACTAATAAATAAAAATATAATTTACAATATACATAAGATAATATATAACTTGGCGAGTACTCACACGAAAGCACCATTTTCATGTTTACATCGACAATGTTTCCATTCTTTCTTCTCTTAGACGCCTTTAGATCTCAATATTGTCTCTCCTGCATGTCAAATTAACGTAAGTTGAAGATAATTCCATAAAATAAATTATTTCACTAGGACAATTAGGACAACTATCGAAAGCTTAAACTCTAATCCTATCCGCGGAAACCTAGATTAAAATTTTGATCCTAACACCTGACCCGTAATCCTAAGACCTGGGAAACTAAGATTAACAGTGTAGCAAGGTCTAAAATATGGTATGTATGAATTCAAAAGTTCTGAGCATCAAAAATGCGTACCTCGACAATTTAACAAGTACTCTTCGGGTAAATAAAAATTCGCATAGAGTGCTCCTATATTGTTATTGTCACCTACAAATTAAAAATTACCATCCTACAGTACCAAAAATTCGGTATACATACTTGCTTTTGAAGAAACTCGAAACGCTTCTTCAAGGATGTCCTTGCCAAATCAAAGTAAGCTATGTACATGTATACTTGTCTCTGCATATAATATTTCCAACAATATCATTATTTCGCTACATTTTATACTAAAGTCTAAGCAGACTCTAAATGTTACAATTATAATCAAAAGCTTACTGTTGCTTCCTTTGAATATCATTTTCGAGATGGATGCTCCATATGTTCACTAAAATAGGAGAACAATGTGTCTGTAAGATTACAATTAAAGGCATGTCATTTGAGGTTATACAAATAGATATCCATAAAGTCGGGTAATTTCTCGCACACCACCATGCATTCTCACCACCGTAGGATTTTATTTAAAAATTCCGAATGTAAATAATGTCCGGACTCCTTTCCACCTTTCCTTTTATAACCTTCCGAATGTTATTTCCTAAACAAAGTTTAATATTATTAATAGCATATGAGAAAAAAATATTACTATATTCATCAACAAATTAGGACATATACCTATATTTTCTAAATCAATTCACGAGTCGTATTGAACCATTCATCTATCGAATCCACACCCACATCCTGTAAATGGGATTTGTACCTAAAGTTTAGAATTGAAATCGTTACTAAATTAGAAATTACATAACGGAATATACAAGTATTAGAAGTCGCAGATATCAAGAGTATGTAACTTTGATGAGCCACAGCCTTCGTTTAATTGTCAGTACAAATCCTAAGGGTTACCTCGTTATCATTTCACTGAAGGCAGATGCGTGCTATATCAGTATTAGAGTCTAACAAATAAAAATATAATTTACAAAATGTATAAGATAACATAAAACTTGGCGGGTACTCACACGAAAGTACCATTTCAACAGTGTCCTTGGTAATTTTTTCATCTTTTCATCAATAATTTTTCTATTCGTTCCCCTCTTAATGCCTTTACGGTACGTTTGGTTGTTGAAATGGAATAAGGTAGGAATAGAATAGTTATTCCCAAGGAATAGAATAGGAATGGAATAGAGTTGGAATTATTATTCTCATATTTGATTGTTGGAATAGAATAATGTGAAAATTAGTATTCCATTGTTTGGTTTGTAGAATAGTACGATGAATAAGGTTGGAATAGT
>JAODPA010147448.1:3149-22284 GCA_025585075.1 Nepenthes mirabilis
AAAGTATTTTTAAAAAACATACACAATATATTATTTGTATAAAGATATTGATGCATTCATGGATCCGAATTTTTATACGGATTAGGGAGCCTTCTAGTCTTCCACTGTGTGTTAAGTTCAAATGGGTCCGATCTCCGTCTCTAATAATTCAGTTTCTTGCAACATAACGAACAAATAAGAGGTTAAAGAATTGGCAGACTTACTTTTTGATTTATCCTCCGATACTCAAATTAGATATCTTTTCAAGGGAAAAGAAAAATGGAGAATGCAGGGTGTAATGATGCACGGGTGAAGGGAATGAGAGTGATGGCCGAGGCCTTGGTTCTGGTGGTTGTGCTTGATAGGGAGCGGCTTATGAGTAGTGTTGGAGGGCTTAACTCCGGTGGATGTGCCCGACGGGAAGCTTACGAATGGTGTCAGAGGGCTTGGCTCTGGTGGATGCGCGGGATGGGGAGCAGTTTTTTTGAGAGAGAAAGAGAGAGCCCTTTGCTTTGTCTCATCAATTGAGAGTAAGGATCGTTCTGTTAGGCTAGTGGTGGCCTGAATCATCCTCCCCTTTCACCAGTAGAGGTGAAGGGCATTTGTAATATTGGTGTCGATGTGGTTTTGGCGCTAATCCTGGTGACAACTGTCCCACCAGGATTTGCTGGACCGTCCTGGCGACCGTGGAGTCTACTAATGTCAGTTGTCGTTTTGGAGCGATTGTGCAACAGTTTGTGGTCCTCGTCATACATCTGCCAGACTATCCTGCTAATGGTTGAAGATCGCATGTTGCTGCGACCGGACTGTCAATCGCCAGGCTAGAGGACTCGTTATGCTGTGATTGGCTGGACCACCTGGGCTGTCTGCTAGACTTGCTTGGCGCTTGTCTTTGTCTATTCGTTGTGACCTGGGCCGCGATTGGGCTAGTCATGGTGTCTCCTGGGCCTTGCGCCTCGTTGGATCTCCTTGGGTCTCAGTCTCCTTTGGCACACTGACAGATGGGCCTGGTTGTGGGTTGGCCTACAATGGTACAAGACCCATCAGATATATTTTTCATAATAATTTTTAAAAATTTATATTTATCTAGAAGTTCACGCTTTACAAAATTAGAATATGGGTTGGGCTAATTATTTTTTTATTTATACATATGGATAAAAAATTTACTCTCGCCTAAATTTTTTTTTCTCTCATTATTATAATTACTTACTTCTTATATAATAGAAATTGAATTCCACCAAATTTCTATTCCAACGTTTCTG
Organism: Nepenthes mirabilis; assembly: GCA_025585075.1. Classification (NCBI taxonomy): domain Eukaryota; kingdom Viridiplantae; phylum Streptophyta; class Magnoliopsida; order Caryophyllales; family Nepenthaceae; genus Nepenthes; species Nepenthes mirabilis. The sequence goes on from JAODPA010147448.1 coordinate 4,391, forward strand.
GTGTAAGACTTACAATTGCAAATTCTAATTGTGATTTCAATTACAATTCCATAATTCAAACATATCCCTGATACTTTTAGGAGTATTTATTATCAGTTCTCCAACTTTAATATCCCTCATGTCCATCTGGAATCAGATGGTAATGAGTTTAGTTCATTTGTCGTTGAAATTAGGTCACTGTTTCATTCCATGTGATAGTCGTTCGTTCTGCTACATCTTCATGTTATACTTTGTTAACTGTTTACGTTTCTGCTCTTTTTAAACAAAATGTAATAGTATTCCATTATACATAGCATTTTTGTTTCATCCATATGGTGCCATTTCTTGAAAAAAATTGTCCTTTTGTGACTATTGTTTGTAGAATCTTATGTCTTGTTGAACCCGAATGTGAAGATGTACCAAACTTTTAGGTGCTTTTTTATTTCCCATAAGACTCCTATAACTGATGTAGCTTCAGTTGGGAGTATTCAGTTCATCTCTGCCTCGTAGCTTTAGTTGAGAGTATTCAATTCATTTCTGCCTCAGTTGCCTGAGTGTGTAAGAACAAGAACCTTAAAACTGTCTTTCTCGCTACTACCATATATTCCTTGATGACTATTCCAATAGAGTTCCTTCATTATCCAACAACAATGTGATCAGTTCTATCATATGGGATTGATTGTGTAAATCTGCTTCTGCAAACCGTTTAGTTTCTTTATGATACATAGTATAAAAGAGGGCCACATTTATCTTTTCCTCTTTCTCCTTGTCCATGGTTCTGTGCTGTCTTTTTTTGTCTTTGGTCTTTAGATTATTCTGCTTCTTTCCCCTCTGGTGCCAGCCTACCTTGATTTCCCTATTGAACTCAAATAGACTGGAGCCTTGGCTATATATTTGGGAAGCAACAAGTTTTTCCTTAGTGGGTCAAAAGTCTCTACTGAAGAGAGGTCATGGAGAATGAAAGCATTGTTAAGTAGAGGAAATAATGCTTAAATTTTGGTTCTCCTGCTATTGGTTATATGCTAGTTGATTGCAGGATATTAGTTTTTATCCTTTTTTTCTCCCCAAATAACAGGAAGATTCAATTTCCATGTCCTTGGTTCTGTGTTTAACTTTTTGTCTTGAAGTTAAGATTTTTCTTCTTCTTCCCTCCTCTGGTGCAAGCCTTCCTTGGTTTTCCTATTCAATATAGATAGAAGGATGAAGTGGAAGTGTTTTCTCTCACACTGCATCAATCCTCTATGTTGCTCCCTTTATCTTTGGCATCAACTCTTCTCTTCCCCTCTCTATGTTAATTGTATTTACCTAATGTCTCTCTTCCTTTTACTGTAAATGGTCAAATTCCAGAAATCTATTAAAATTGAAGGTAAGTATTTGGATCAGCAGTTAGAAAAGATCTGGTGAAGATTGAGGTTGTCCATTTTGATGGGAGGGAACTTAGATGCATTTGTGGCTGTTTGAAAGTTCTATTGTAAAAATTGAAAACTTTCAATGTATACTAATAACAAATGCCAAAAGGCCTAAATCTTCTATATGGAGGAATGAATTCAAGAAATATAGCCGATTGTTATCTATTGTTATTGATTGATTGCTTGTATTTCCACACTTTCAACTAGCGACTTACCAGCATTCGATATTATGTGCTTTTTTGTGATTGTATTATTGAATCGACTCTTACACTTAAGTGTGCTCCTGGATAAACTTAGCTAGCATCTAGCTCCCAATGGGAACAAACACGCCACACGGTTTTGTGGATATAAAAATGGACCGTGACACTAAGCAGGTGATTCAATTAAGTTAGAAGGGCAGCCAAATACTCGACGGTTTCATGTCGTAGGGTTTTGGGAGGAGGCATGCAGCCTTAGCTTGCATTCTTGAGGCTGTTTTTACTATTTGAATCCAGGGCTTACAGATCACATTGGAGAAATTTTATTAATGTGCCAAGGTGCATCCTTGATTCAATAAGATTATATTAGTAAATTAGGTGAATGGGAATTTTTCCGTGTCAATCAAAACATGATTGATCTTTGTTCAGTTGACTGAGACAGGAAATGAAAAATGAAAGAAAGAAAGAAATTCATTTTGATTTACCAAATTAAAGAAAGATTATTTGAAGTGGGTGATATTAAGGGATATTATTCGAATCATCTTTGAAACTTTTTTTGGATGACATAGTATTCCATTTATTTCTTTATATTATAAGACCCACATAAAAATATATGAACTAATACCTAATGGTATTCCAGGAGTGTCCATTTAGCACTCCTAAAGTATTTCTCAAATGCAATACCTGGATGATTTGGATAAATTATCTTAAATATACAATTAAAAGCATGACTGTCTTGTTAGCCTGGCGTTTGAATAGCAGCAGGTGGCTTCTCTGCAAATCATTGTTTTGGCATATTTTAGGTTTTGGTGAGAAGTGCCTCACCACTTACTGCTTGATTGCTAGTTAATATCTTACATATCCACAAGGTAGCAATCCAGCTAAAGATTATTATTCTCAGTGACACATAGGGTTGCGTTGAGCTGCCTAAAGTACATCTCATGCTTAGGTGATTGTGAGTTGTACCATCAGATGTTATAGGGAGCTGAATGTTGCTACCTCTGTCAGAGTCCACATCATCTTTCCTTAAGTTATCTGGGGCTCTCCCGGGAATATTGCAATATGTTCTTAATGCTAGTGAGTTGTGACTTCCCACTATTGTCCTTCTGCTTTTTCTTTTCTTTTTTATGTCAATTTTTTTCTTCATCTGGTAAGTAGCAATTCACAATAAAAGCTTATAAAGTATAAAGACAAAGGTTATATTGTAACTTGAGTTTTTGTCAGCTGTCCTCGATTATTTTGTCTACTTGATTTTTAGTTCCCAACTATGCAAAATTAATTGATACCTTCCTTTATCGTTGTGCTGAACGACTAATCCATGCTTAGTAAGTTCTGAAGTTTTGATGTTGAACCCCTTTTATTGCAAGGTAAAATGACAAAATGAAGGCCAATAAACAATGAAGATGACGGATAGTACTGCTGATTGAGTTTTCATCATGTTTGCTCGTGTATTAGCTGTATCTACCTCTGGTTTTTTCAGCGCTATGGCTCAAAATGTGGCTAAACTATCGATGGTTTTATGTCTTAGACAAGTGTAATTTGCATCACTTCCAGTATTCCTCCTGATATATCCCCTGCCAATTTATGATACGAAACTACGTCTTGTTCATGGAAGCACTGAATCATTTGATCAAGCTCTTTGATTCCATTCTGTAAGTTTGTGAGGATGATGGTAAAATATATGATGCCTGTAAAATGAGCTACTATTAAGTCCCAAGGTAGTTATTCAATAGCTACTTTCATGTCTATGATCATCTATCGTAGTATTAACAGAAAATATCTTCTCTATTTTTTTCATGCAGGAGACTAATTTCTCAGAGCAACAAATACAATCCTCAGATGCTCTCATGGAGATGAGTCATGGACACTGGGAGGGCTGCCTCCGGTCAGAAATATGCACTCCCGAAATCTCTGGCTTAATCGACGGATTGCAGCCTGATTTCTCAGCTCCCTCTGGGGAGTCACTTAAGCAGGTGGAGTTTCGGATGATTCAGTTCCTAAACGAAACTCTCCTGCAACTGCCAGAGAAGCTGAAGTCGGAGTTTTCCTCATCCCTTCAGAATGAGAGTCAAGGATTTTCACAACACAATCCACATGCCTTTACCAATTCAGTCCATGACCAGGGACACCTATCCTTTCCGAGGAAGAAATCTGGTAAAAGCCGGCTACAGGTGGTAACAACCACTGGAGACCACTACCACCATGATGATGAAATCTCACCTTGGGGACCGAATCCCCAAAGCAGCATGTCAGGCAAAATAAACGTCCCGGGTTCCTCGACAGTATCGTCTTGTGTTGGTGTGTTTACTCACTCGGTGCCGATCAAGTGTCTCTTAACTGGGGTCCTTGGTTGCAGCCCTGTAATGTCTCATAAGATCTGCATAGATGATTCTTCAGTGACCTTGTTACTGTGTTCATGGAAAACAGGATGGCAAATAAAGAGATTGAATGATACTGCCCATCTCCGGCTTCTCTAATGTCTATAGTGTGATTGTTGTGTGGAGCTAGTGACATGGGTCGATAGGGCGGCCTCCAAAGTTGTCTCTGCTGCTGGTTCATGTATGCTTTCACGTCGAATCCTGGGTCCTTTATTCCCACAAAAGATACGTGGTTGGAAGTTGGGCCCCCATGTTGGATGATTCTTTTTACTTGTAACATCAACAAGCGTTTGATAATAGTTTGGGAGCATTTTCTTCAATATTAAGTAATGAATAATTTGTCAAACTATGCCAATTTTCAATATTTTGTGGTTGATAGGTCCTCAATTCACCAGAATATTTTGGGGATTCCGAATGCCGATCTCCTCTGATTATTCGTGAGAGATTATCTGAGAACTCAGCATTATCCAACCAATCCCAATCTTGCAACAATGCCGAACAATTTCTTCAAAAGAATGAGCATTAGTTACTGGAATTTGCAACTCTGTGTGATCCGTGAATGAGCTGATTTTGTGACGAGAGGGGGGGGGGAGATCGAGTAGAGGTATGAAGGGGATGAGAATCAGACAGAGGGAGGGTTCGAGAGAGAGAGAGACAAGAGAGTAGGGATAAGAAACAGAATGAGTAATCTCTTCATATCTTTACCCAGCACAGTAACAAGCTTTATACAGTAACTCTGGTGTGTGGCCCAGTAGGGCCATTAACAGACTTCAGTTATACACAACTATTAACAAACAATGCACGTTTAGAGAATATTTTACTATTAACAAACTCAATAACAGGGAGGGAGGGAACCAAAATACAGATAGTGTGGAGAATATTGTAAAATTAATAGAATCAGTTTAGGAGTTAAATGTAATCATGAAACTTTGGCGGTAGCTAGGTGGTCTGGGTGCTCCTTCATATAGTTGTGGTTGGTTTCAAGAGCATGTCCGCAGAATCATAGAGGAGCCTCGTAACATTGCCGGTTTCATAAAAAATAACCTTATCTTCAAGGTGGATGGTAGGGAAATCTTGTTGAAATTCAATGATAGTTTCTCAGGTGGCTTCCTCAAGTGTTTGTGTCTGCCATTGCACCAAAATTTGGGAGATGGGTTGGTTATTGTAGAGAATTTGCTAAAACCCAAGGACTTGCTACGGTTGCAGCAGTGGTTGGGAGCCTCAGGTGTTGGCGGGCAAGTCAAACATTCGGCTGCTTGGGTTGCCACGACACTGCTTGAGTAAGGAGACATGAAAGTCGTTATGTATCTTGGAGTGTACCAATAAATCCAGACGGTAGGCGACAGCACCCATTCATTCCAGAATGCAGAAAGGACAATAAAATAGTTTAGCTAGTTTGTTTGTCTATTGTTTTGCCACTAAAGTTTGGTGGTACGGCTGCAGTTGCACATAGACTAAATCTCCAATCTGAAATTCCCTTTCGGTCCGGTGAGAATCTGCTTGTTGTTTTATCCACAGTTGTGCTTGCTGCAAGTTGGCTTTGACGACGCTCATAACAGTTGCTTGGGTAGTCAGCAGTTCGTCGACGGAGACTATGGAAGAGGTGTTGTGTACATAGTTGAGTAGTGTCGGAGGTGGCCGCCCGTATACTGCTTTGAATGGGTTCATCTTTATTGAAAAATTTTAAGTCGTTTTATAACTCCATTTAACCCAAGGTAAGTATTGAACCCACGAGGAAGTCTAGTCACGAAATAACGTAAGTAGTCCTCAAGGCATCGATTAACAATTTTCGTTTGTCCATCCGATTGTGGATGGTATGCGCTACCAGTGAATAGTCGGGTCCCCTGCAATTTGAATTGTTCCTTCCAGAATAGGCTCATGAAAATGGGATCTCGGTTTGAGATAATATTTGCAGGTAATCCATGGTATCTGCAGATATCTTTAACAAATATCTCAGCAAGCTGAATCGCTGTAAATTGGGCTTCCAGCACATAGAAGTGAGCGGATTTGAAAAGCCAATTAACGACCACCATTATAACTGATTTGCCACGAGAGGGGGGCAAATGGATAATAAAGTCCATTGCGATGGATTCCCAAATGTTACCTGAAATTGATAGTGGTTGAAGGAGTCCTCGTGGTGCTGTATTAATTGGTTTTACTTGTTGACACATCCGGCAATTGTTGATGGAGTCATGTACTTCTTTATGCATCTGTGGCAAGAAGAAAATGGATGCAATTCGGAAGAAAGTGCGGTGAATTCCAGCATGTCCCCCAAGTGGCGAGTTGTAATACTCTTGTAGTATCAACTCTAGAAGAGCAGACTCGGGTGGCACCTAGATTCGATTTTGGAAAAAATCAACCTGTCTCACTAGGAGTACTCCAGATGATCTCTCGGATTTTCTTCAATAGCTTTGGCAAGAGCGGCTAATACGGGATACCGCTCATAAAACTTCCTCAGGGCAGTGAGCAGGGCCGAAATTGGCTGGGAGACAGCTTTGATAGCCAAGCAAGTCCCAACTTCCAGCCTAGATAAAGCGTCAGCAGGCCTATTTGTTCGCCCGGGTCGGTACACTATATCGAAGTCAAATCCTAGTAATTTGGTTATCTAGTGCTGTTGCTCCGGAGTGTGGATAGTTTAGGTCAGTAGTATCTTGAGTGGTTGATAATCAGTTTGGATGGTAAATTTAGCGCCTAATAAATACTGGCACCATTTTTTAACAGCCTCCGTGACAGCATAGAGTTCTTTAATGTAGGTGGATGATGCCTGCATCTTTAGACAGAGTTGCTTGCTAAAGTAAGTGATGGGATGCCCATCTTAAAGTAGTACGACCCCGATGCCTTGCTGGATGCATCGGTTTGAACCGCAAAGGCTTCGGTGAAATCTGGCAGGGCAACCACCAGAGTAGAAGTAAGAGTGGCTTTGAGTGAGGCAAATGCCTGTGTTGCATTGGATGTCCAGATGAACGCATTTTTGTGCAACAATTGTGTCAACGGAGTTGAAATCTGGGCATACCAGTTCACAAAGCATCGGCAGTAGCCTGCTAGTCCCATGAACCCGCACAGTTGAGTCACATTGGCCGGTGGTGGCCAATTTTGGACAGCAACGATTTTGGATGGATCTACCGCCACACCCTTCTCTGAAATAACATGGCCGAGATAAGATAGTGAAGTCTGTCCGAACTCACACTTGAATTGTTTATCAAAAAAAAAAAAAGAATTTGTAAGCAGAATATGCAGAACTTGGGCTAGGTGTTGGAGATGGGTCTTCCATGAAGGGCTAATGCTAGAATGTTGTTGAAGAAGACTAACACGGATTAACGAAGCATAGTCCGAAAGATCTCATTTATTTCTGATTGGAAGGAGTAAGGGCCGTTTGACAACCCGAACGGCATGACCAAAAATTTGTAATGCCCTTCGTGAGTCTGAAAAGTTGTTTTGTGAATGTCATCAGGATGTACTCGCATTTGGTGGTACTCGGCTCGTAAATTGAGCTTGGAGAATATCCAAGCACCAGCCAACTCATCTAATAGCTCGTCCACTGTGGGAATTGAAAACTGATCCTTCACTGTAATAGCATTAAGGGCCTGGTAGTCCACACAGAACTGCCAGCTCCCATCACGTTTCTTAACAAGCAAGATGGAGGATGAAAAGGGGCTAGTGCTAGGGCGAATGATTCCTTCCTCAAGCATTTCTTGGATTATACGTTCCATTTTGGCCTTCTGAAAGTGTGGATACCAGTAGGGTTTGACATTCACGGGTTTGGAGTTTGATTTTAATGGTATGTGATGATTAGTGGCTCGGCGAGGAGGTAGGCCGCGGGGTAGAGAGAATACCCCTGTGAATGTAGAGAGGAGTTGTTAGAGTGTTGTCCATGTGGTGGAGACATCCACGGGTACGGGATCTGTGGAGAGAGAGAACTCCTCCTGGTGGCCCAGTGTGGATTCCAGCACCGGTGTAACTGTCAAGTAATAATAGGTGGCGGTTGTTCTGGCTATTTCACTTTGCCTCAATTGCCCCAGAGTCATTGTAGATATAGTGGCAGATTGCAACCCACGTAAAGTGAGCCGTGCACCGGCATGGTCAAAGCTCATCCACAGCCCCTTATAATCGAATAATACAGGACCGATCGTAGCTAGCTATTGTACTCCAAAGACTACATCCGCTCCATAAACGGGCAATAGGTAGAGGTCCACATGAAATTTGGATTGGTCTAGAGATACTAGAGTGTTGGAACATATTCCCTCGCCATATAATGAGTCTCTATTGCCCACCGTGATGTTAAAGTGCTGGGATGGCTGGATAGGTAACCCCGTGTTTTTAGCCACCTGGGTCTAGAGGAAATTATGTGTGGAGCCGCTATCAACCAAGATGATGACAGGCCGTCCAGCAATTTGGCCTTACAACCATAATGTAGATGGGACAAAATGATCCTCCAGAGCATGACGGGAGTTGGTGAGAGTGGGGCCTTTGCAAGGTTAACTGGGACTTTGCTTCAGGAGGATCTGATGTATAGGGTTCAGGACCAGGGGCTTCTTCTTCGGCGAACGGTGGACTAGCCAGTGGGGTGTCTTCCTCCTCGTTCATCACAATTGAAATATAGTCCACGTTCACGTCGAGCTGTCATCTTAGCTAAGGTGAGCCGCTTGATGGGTAGTTTCGGAGGTAAGTTCAGCGAGGGGAGTGGGCGTGAAGCAGCTCCCAAAGCCTGGAATGACTATTTAGAAGTTGTCAAACGGTGGAGATTGGAACGGGCTGCATCGAACTTTTTCTCCATTATCTTGGCCATTCCAATGGCCTCCGATAATGTATGAGGTTTCAGCAGTAAGAGCTCACGTCGGATGTTGTCCCACAAGTCAGAGATAAAACAGTTCAAGAGGTTCATAGGGGTGAGGCCGGTAGTTCATGTGGACAGGGTCTCAAACTCCGTCATGTAGGTGGCTATAGTAGATTTTGTCATAACTTGTAGAGCAGGGCTTCTGGATTGGAATAATTGGAAGGGCTGAATCTAAATTCCAAATCACAGGAGAAGGTCTCCCAGGTTGTGAACTGTTGGGTTGCATGCATCCATTAGTATCACTGGAGTGCAAATCTGGCCATATAGAAGGCAGCGATTGTCAATTTCTGTTTAGTTGGTGTAAGGTGATAATAAAAAAATCGTTCAATTTGAAACAATCATTTGAGCACATTGTCTTCAGAGAAAAAAAGAAATTTTGAGTTTGGGTAAATGTACGGACGATGCGGACTGAAAGTTAGTCGGCGCATGTGGGGGAATGGTTAGGGTTTGAGTAGGTGGTGAGGAATTTGTGGTTGGGGTCGCCATAAATGAGGGTGGAGTAGGAAGTAGGGGTGGATTTATAAGTGATCTAGGTTGAGCTTCGATTCAAGCTAAGGAATGAAAAATATCGGCTAGGGATTTTTATAAATGTTTATTAATGGAGGCGTTCGAAGCAATACCTTCAAGGTGACACTATAAAATAGCGACAAGACTCTCAAATTATTGTTGTAGAGCGACCGTCATCTCCTTCAGCCCAGAGATTGAATCTTTCAAGAATTTGTACCTCGTCATCATGCCATTTGCTATGTCTTAATGAGAGTACCAATGATCCGTAAACAAGCCAATCTGGTGACAAGAAGGAAGGGAGGGAGAGATCGAGTAGAGGTGTGAAGGGGATGAGAATCAGACAGAGAGAGGATTCGAGAGAGATCGAGGAAGAAGGTGAGGGAGTGAGAGATAGAGACGAGAGAGTAGGGATAAGAAACAGAATTAGTAATCTCTTTATATTTCTGCCCAGTACAGTAATGGGCTTTATACAATAACTATAGTGCGTGGCCCAGCAGAGTTGTGCAGAGAGGGAGGGAACCGTAATACAAACAGTGTGGAGAATATTGCTAAATTAACCGAATCAGTTGAGGAGCTAAATGTAATTGCAGAACTTAGGCAGTAGCTGGGTGGTCTGGGTGCTCCTTCTTGCGGTTGTGGTTGGTTTCAGGAGTGTGTCTGCGGAACCATGGAGGAGCCCCGTAACATGGTGGAAGCTCTTCAAGTCTACGGGTCGTTGTAAAAACTATATATTGGGAAAACGTAACACTCCTCTTCACCATCAAAAATCCTGCTCAGCCTTGGGTGTTCGTTATTCAGGCAAACAAGCCCACCAACGGGCATTGATTTCCGGCTACGGGAAGTGCCCTTTTTGTCTCCTCTGCTTTGGTTGGTATTTGCACTTTTCAATGCGGCTGTGAATTAAGGGATGCACGGAAACTGTTCGACGAAATTCCTCTGCGAAACGTAGTCTTCTGGGCCTCAATGATTGCGGGTTAGGTCCAGAATGGCAACGCCCATGAAGCAATATTACTTGTTAAGGAGTTTTTGCTTAGTGGAGTGAGAGAGACAGAGCTCCAATGGAATTTTTAAAGAAATTTAATGAATATTTTACTCATTTATAATCAATTTATACCTTTTTCTTCTTCTTCTTCTTTTCTTCTTCTTCTGCTGCTTCTTCGTTTCGGCGCGCGGAGTAGAAGAGAGAAAGAATAGAGGACCTCCGCCATCGTCCACTGTCGCCGCCCCTATTTATCGCCGGAAAATTGAAAGTCAGGCAAGTAAATCATTCCATTCTCTTGAAAATATCGTGTTCCCTTCTTGTTGATATTAATCCTTTTCCTTGCGTGCCACGATTCGGGGAAAATCGGCAGTATTTTGCCGTGAGGGAAATTTTGGGGAAAAACAGAGCCACGGCTCTGATGGAGAAGAAACCGAAATTTGAGGGATTCACGATGAATTGGGAGGCAAAATTTAGTGGCTGTACAATACAAAATCCCTGTTTTTCATGTTGGGAGAGCAAAGTTGGGATTTTCCTTATTTTCGGTTGGAATAGGAAGAAAAGGCGAAGAGCGGAGCTCTGTTGCGTTATCGACCGATTTCTGTAAGCAAAATGGTGAGGATGGGTAGGCATGTGAGTCGTTGGGTAAGAGTTTATATGTACGTATAAATATACCGATGGGTGTGAATATATATATATATATAGACATATATATTCGAGAAATGTATATGTATAAATGTGTGTATATGTTATGGGGCTTATTGAATTCCCCTCTAAAGTTGCCACTGCTGCCATCAGGACTTCGGAAGCTGTCGTCCGGCGCAGTATCTGAGCCACTTGGGTCCTCATTAAATTCAGAGGTTACACTTAATTTAGCAACTATGCACATGCATATATTTGTTTGTTTATTTTTTTATTTCTCTACTGTTGCTCTTACACATGAGAATTCTGTTAAGCTTGTTACTGTTATTTACCAAGGCTAATACTGTATATAAAGGTTGGCTACAGTCACTTACTGGAGAAATGAATATTTTTGTATTCCCTCTCTTGTGCTCTGTTCCCCCTTTTCCATTGCTCTCTCTACTTCTCTCAAACTTTTCTCTTTTCCTCTCTATAGCTGACTTTTTCCTCCCTTTGCTGGACTTCCCTCCCCTTCCTCTTCAGATTTCTNCCCCTCCCCGCCGGCGGAATCTTCCTCACCCATGTCTCCCTCTCTCCCACTCTGGCACTTTCACCTTCTCCAACCAACCCCTCAGCCAACCACCCCCTTCGCCATACCCTGCCCCACCCTCTCGATTCTCTATGTCGGCTTTTCGCAACCAACCCCCATACCACGCGCCTGCTCCCAACAACTCCCTTCTCTGAAGCTGTATTTCAGGATGGGGGTGCAAAGCTTGGCGGAAAACATAAAGATAGAGAGAACGAAGAGAAAGAAATAGAGATAACTGTGTGAAAGGCGGTCGAAGAAGAAGAAAAAAGATGGGTAAATCAATAGCTGCTCCATCGCCAGCACCTGCCGCCGTCGCTGCCGTCGCAAGAGATATTATCGTCGAAGCTATCGTGCCGCCGTAAAGCAAATTCCAGGCAAGTGAATCCCACACTTTCACTATCTCCTCTTATTGCAAGTAATACTTCCTGTTTCCTCTATTGTAAGCTTGTATTTCTCTTATTATCTCCATTTGCAAATATTTCTCTGGTTATCCATGGCTTCCGGGAGAGAGAGAGAGAGAGAGAGAGGGAGAGAGAGAAAAACCGATCGAATCGGGAAGGGAGCACAGCTTTATGGAAAAATCACATTAACAGTGGAGAGAATCGAAACTACCCGGAGGTTTTTTTGTGGTTGGCGCCTCCGTGCCGTGGTGAATCGCCGTCGGGCAAAGAAAATTAGGGCAATGACAGTAGGGAAGGAGGAGGAGAAAGAAGGAAGAACAAAAAAAAAAAAAAGGAAAGAAACGAAAATGGATTGGAAAAGGGAAAAGGAAAAAATAAAAAAGATGTACAAAAGAATGTAAGAGAAGAATAAATAAAAGTGGAAAAAATATATTAAAAAGGTAGGAAACCCAATATAGATATGAGGCGATACTTGAAGTGGTGCTTGTTAGAGAGACAATGAAAGTTATTGTTAAAGTGTTTGTATCAAAATACAATTATGAACTTGAACGGCCTGAAACAAGACATATTGAAATGGCCCATGAGGCTCGATTGAGGCCAAGGGAGATATTTAAGCTCATGGTAATAGAGGCGGGTGGTAGTGGGTCAATTAGGTATATAATAGAAGACCAAAAATCATACCTTCGTATCAGGCGGCAGCGGCGTATGCAACATAGTGAGGCAGGTGCTATTTTGACGTATTTTTAAAAATAAAAAAAATGAAGAATTCTTGGTTTTTCTATAAGTTGTAGTTTGATTCTGATTACTGTATAACTAATATCTTTTAGGCTGATATAGAGATTATATTAAATTACCAATATTTTGGAGATGTAGTCCCATTTGATACTATTTATGAGATAAATAAAGGTTTGAGACCCTTTGGTACCTTTACTGGGTTTAACCATCATCGATAGATGATGGTGTTTAGTGCTATGTTATTGTATGATGAAACAACTGATTCATTTGTATAATTATTTGAGACTTTTTTACGATATTATGGTGACAAGGCACCTATCATCTTTATTGATCAAGATGTCTCTATGGATAAAGCTCTTAAGTTAGTAATGACTAGTACTTATCATGGGTTATGTACATGGCATATTTTACATAATGTTATAAAACATCTAGTTGCCTGTTTGAACTTATTGACTGCATTCAAATCTTATATATTTTCTATAATTGATGAGTCTGATTTTGAGAATGCATAGGCTTGCATGATGTCCAATGAAGAAGAGTCTTATGCCCGCACGTAGTTGAATGGAATATGTGTTATATTATAAATAAGCATATTGTTACATGAGAAAAAATTTTCACTGAGTATTAGAAGTATATAACTTTCAAAAAGTCTGAATAGTGATCTAAAGATACATTTAAAATGCAATACTAATTTGAGAGTTTTTTTTCATTATTTTGAACGAGTTGTAAAGAAGAAGTGTAAAAGGGAATTATTTCTAGATTATGAGTCAAGGTAAAAGTTACCAAATTTAATCATAACTAATTCTCTGTTGATGATGCAGTTGGTAACGATTTATATGGCAACTATCTTCAAAATAATGCAGTATGAGATGGTGGAAATATCAGCTTGAAATCTTATATCACAACAAGACACCGAATATTTCTTTGCATCCCATGCTAATCCGAGGCATAGTGAAAGTTATTTTTGAGTATGAGATTGAGGTGATTGAATATGAATGTCGACTAATGGAGACTAACAGAATCATTTGTTCACATGTCTTTAAGGTTTTTATCATTCACGATGTGACTGTTATACCTGATAAGTATATATATTAAGTGGACAAGAAAGACAAGATCTTACACACCTACCTTATACTCCGATCGTATTAGGTTAGATGATGACTAACTGGCGTGGTTCGGAAGGATGATATCTAAAGTTATGAGGAATTACTTATTAGTTGAAGCTTATCTTGGAGCGAGAGAAGAAATACAGGACAAGGTATGTAAAATAGATGAAATAGTGTGAAATCTTTTAAATTTACATATTAGTGATGGGACAACTAATATGAGCATTTCGCAACAACTCGACAATGAAAGTGTAAATGGTATTAAAAATCGTGATGGACGGAAAGCAACTAAACAATCCAAAAGTTGCTTAGATATATGGAGAGTTAAGAAAAGGGATCAGGTTGGTGTATTTTCAATTAGAAAAATTATCAAACACGTTTTCCTATTACATCTATGTAGTATAACTTTTTTCGTTAGGTAATGATTGGTGCTCTTAGTTTTTCATCGGGTAGCCAATATCAGTTGATTGTACAATTATTGAACCAACACTATCAATCACCTCACCTAATATTATATTAGAAAGATCAACCGTCCGGAATAACTTATATGCAATTATTACAGGTATCCGGTTCTGCATCATATCTAACTTGCTTTTTTTTTTTTTTTATGTATGTATCATATTAGTAATTCTAATTTACTTGATTGTTTTATAGAAATAACATATGATTGTATCCCAAAGTCCAAGATATGCAGCAGCAAAAGCTTTAGATGGAGATAAAAAGGTTGCAGAAGCTTAAGGAGTTTAAACCAACCTTGGTTTGTTTTCATGATCTTGTCTTCACGAATCCACTAAAATTGGAGTTGAATTAACAATTTATAATACTTGATTCTTTCTGTAGAACTTATTTTTAAATCAAGCAAACTAACCGTGGTGCAAAATGCAAGAGAATCCCAAGCATGTTAGGTGTAAAACGGAAAACAATTAGCTGAACTTGAAGAGCCATTGTTGCTTGTTAGCAGCAACCGGAAGCAGAGGAATGACTTTGTACTGTTTATCAATCCGAATCAGAGCAATCTGAAGCGGAGGAATGATTTTGGAGGATATCCTTCTCTGAGGCAGAGGGATGATTCATTTGATGTAACAGAGTCAATGACTGTCCACTATGGTTATTGGCTATCATTTCATCATTCTTTGTTGGCCAATTCTCGTAGTTCTCAAGTTTTGCTTTTTTTTTTGAATATTTATCTCTGGAGTATAATCCACGGCAAGATGATTCTTTCTCATTGTGTTTCAACGAATGACTATGTATTTGTCAGAGGAACTAAACCTGGCCATGGGACCGGAATTGATATTGCTGATGCTGACCTTCTAGATATGGAGCAGTGCCATGGGATAGTTGTCGCGTCAACAATATTTGGTACTGCTACTGACCTTACAGTATCCACCCTTTGTGCAATAGTTGATGGCATGCTAATTTATCTTTTGCTGTGCTTGTTAGGGAACTTTGACTTATTACGACAACCCAAAAATATTAGTGATGCTGCTCGAAAGAATGTTTGTTTCTATATGTTTTTGGATGAAGAAACAGAAGAATATCTTAGGAATATGTTGGGGTAGGTCACTCACTTGTGGGAGATTCAACAAATAAGTTTTGTTAATCGGATGATTTGTGGAAAGCAAATGACGGAATTCATTTGGCGGAGAACAAACCTGGAGATAAGAATCTGGTCAACAGGAGGTTGACCGTCTGAGTGAAGAAGCCGGTCAACTAGAGGTTGACCGGTTGAGGGTTGCAGGAGTATTGCTGAATGGCGGACAGGTAGAAGAAGATGATCAACGGGGAGGTTGACCGGATGAAAGTAAAGGACGGTCAATAAAGAGTTCACTGACTGAATAATGGGCCTAGTAGACTGTGAAAAGTGATAGTTGGCAGTAGAAAGATATCTTTTCAGGATTGGTTGACAGGCTGGCAATTGGGTTGTAGAGTACACGTCTGCACAGTGCAGAGCATGCGTCGTCTTGTAGGGCATGGGCCTGCAAGAAGTTCGAAAATTGGTGAAGATGTGGCACCAATTATCTGCAAGATAACCAGTTTGGCAGATATGTTTAAGTGGAGTCAGGATATCTATATAAGAACACCAGGAACTTCAGAAGAAGAGTGTGAAAAAACCACCAAGTATGTGGGTGTGTGAAGACACTCAGGGTGCGGGTTGCACAGAGCTGGTATGGGAGATAACACCAGGGGCGCTGTGCGCCAGCCGCATGAGTACGGGGGTTGCCGTTTCACCAACACTTGTAAAATGAGAGAACAGAGAGCACCAGAGTGAGGAGAGAAAGAGTGGAAGAAAGAGGGAGTAATTAGTGAAATAGAAAGTGTGAGGCATTTGTATTCTCGTGCTCTGTTCTTCGTTTTCGTCTCTAGAGCTTGTATAGTTAGAGTGGTTGCTTGTATTCTATCTCTGGATTTGTGTAACCGTTTTACGTAGTGGAATATTTTGGTAGATTATGTGTTTCGTGATTTTTCTCCTTTCCATTTGGGAAGGGGTTTTCACGTAAAAAAATATTGTACGTCTCTTTTATTCTTACTCCTACTAAATAGTGGCTGACGATGACGGGATGGTTCAGATATTCTGCTGCTACCGGATCGGGTGGATTCGGGTGTAGAACCCCAACAAGATACTCGTGTTCTTGATGAAAGCAAGAATGTTGGGTTGTGGAGAATTGTTCTTGTTTATAAACTTCCTTACACCGATCCAAGGCGAAATGGGAAGGTAAAACTTGCGGGTGGCGTTGAGTTGGATAAATTTAACTCATCTCATTGCATTTGGAGAGATTTTAGTTTCTAGCTGTGACTGTTGCTGTCTCTTTTTTTTTTTAATGGGCATGAGAAATATATGCTATGCCATCAATTTATGCTGATTAAAGGATGCTTTGCCCAAAATTTATCCAAATGTTTTAATCTAACCATCGAGGGTGTAACTTTGGTAAAGCATATTGCTCCATCATGACTTAAAAGTGAAGGATCAAACTACCAAAAGTGCCTCTTTGTGATGTAAGGGTAAGGTTTTAAATGCATACATCTTGCCCTCTTAGACCTTGCAATGCAGGAGCCTCCTGCATAGGACCCATTTTATAATTGTGCTTGCCCTGGAGCCCCAAAGTCGAAGGGCAATGGGCCTACAACTTCTTGATGCGAAGAGAAAACATCACTCGACTTTCTCCACCGGATCACCTATTCCATCTCCAGCTCACTCTCCTAATTTTAATTTTGTGTATGTTAATTTGGTATTCAACGTCTGTATAATTAACAATTTTCTTTTATTTTTGTGCTTCCAGAAAATTGTTCTAGCCCAGGAGCAAAGAGGAGACTAGACATCAAAAAGGCAAAGGAGCTTCTTTCTCGAAAATATGGTAGTATTAGCCATGTAAATGAACAGATTTAAATCTGATAATATATGGTGATACATTAAGGATGCAGCCCACTGCTATGTCTCTCCTAATTTATTGAGTGGGATTTGAGAAATCATAAATTGAAATTATTACTCTTCCTTGAATTAAATTTATGATGCTGATTTTAGTGAGTAGTTTGATGGGAGGAAGGGAATCCACATTCTAGTATGCTGTCATTGATCTTGCTGGTACTGATTTTGTCTTCAAGCTTTGGCTGCCGATCTGCGCCCTGTCATAAATATCCGGGAAATGGCCCTTCTCGGAATGACCCAAGTATTAGGCCTCGATAATGTTCACACGAATGTAGCACAGTCGAGGCGAATGATATTGTAAACAGATTGGGTGAATAGTATCGATAACTAGTTTCTTTTTTGTCTACTTTTTACCACCGTCTCTATTATTTTTATAGTTATTGAATTTGATCGGGTTATCTTGTGATTGTGTACTATAACACATGATGAAAGAAAAGTCAGATAATAAACAACAGGGTTTATGTTGTATGAAAAGTTTTACCTTTTCTGTATACATTGTAAATCGATCAATTTCGAGGCTTTCTTATTTTTTGTAAATTTTAAATATATATTCCATTAATTATGGTTTGAGGAAAATTGTGAGTAAGCAATTGTGTATTCTCCTCAAACCTTCCAAGCTCAGTCCAAAACCTTAAAACTTATATACTTATATTTACTATTGTGTAATTATTGTGCAATTTAATAAGTAAGCAATATATACTTCCGATAAAATGACATTAACTATAAATATTTTAT
>JAODPA010147448.1:22309-41969 GCA_025585075.1 Nepenthes mirabilis
GATCATGAATGGTTGATAAAATAAATATTAATATTTTATGGTAATAATAAATATGTGTGTATATATTTTAAAATATAAGTTGAATAATTAGGACATGGTTAAAGTTGTAATATAGTTTTGCTGGAATCACTAAGTTTGGGACAATTGAATTAAATTGGTGATAATAGGTTTGTCGTAGGTGATAATTAAGATATGACCTTAGTAATAGATTTTGTATATCGGATCAGAACGAGAGACTAAATAAATATTTAAATTAGTCAAAATAATTTATTCTTAGTTCGTTGTTGTTTTTTCTTTATTCTGTGATAAATCTTTTTGTATTAGCATTGATTGCGTGAGTATGATCCTTTTCAGCATTGAATGACAATTTTATCGTTAAAATTACAAAGTTTTCTTTGCATTATACTTGATGGCATGAGTATTGTGGTTATTGGCTTTCTACAGTTAATATTGAGGAGAGTGTATAAAATACTAAGGTATTTAGTCGAATGAGATGTTATGGCACCTTAGTATAGTCTACTATTATCCAATATCAATTTTCATATCTTGGTGATGAGATATATTACATAGTATAGCGGGATGTTTATAATCATGGGACCATCGTAGAGTATGATATCGAGGATATTATAGTGGAAGATACTGAGTTTGACCTTAGAGACATGTGTGTTGGTCTCTGTATGCACCGACGAGACGTTTGTATTGGTCTCTGTACGCACTGGTGAGACATTTGCATTAGTTTCTATAGGCACTGGTGAGACGTCTGAATTTAGTTTGACATAATATCTGATGAATATAGATTTGGTCGGTGGTCAAACTTGCGAGTATTGATTAACCATTGTGGGACATGCGCGGTTTTTTGTTCACAGTAGCGAAATAAGATCCCTAAATTTTCTTTGTCATATCCAATTCTTGATGGATACCTCATGAGTTTTGGGGTTTAGTGGAATCTATGGATTGCATTATGTAGGATTCATGTGTGGGATTCTATATTAGTCTGATTAAGTGAAATTCATTAGTTGTAGTTGGTAGAATCTATGAGACGAATTCTGTGATATTTGGATTCAATAAAATTCATATTATTGATATTTATTTGATATTTAAGTATTCACGTCGACATTTAGACCAAGAAATTTGTGTATCCATATTATTGATATTTATTTGATATTTAAGTATTCACGTCGACATTCAGACCAAGAAATCTGTGTTTATTTTTTAATGTTAGATTTTGAGGGATTTTTGCCTACGGGTGAATCTTATGATATTTGTCACATGAGAGTCTAGAGTGACCTGTCTGACTTTTACTTTTAACTCGTAATTACAATGAAATATAGATTTTTGAATAAATTTATTTGTTTGATGTTGTATTGTTATTGTGACTTTTGATATCTATCACTTATTGTATATTCGAGATATTTATTATTATTATATGTTTTTGATTTATTATCACATGCTGGGCATTCGACTTACTTTTGTGTTTTATTGACTGTAGATCGAGTTGATTTTATAAAGTTAGCAGGTGATCCTACTTTTATTGTAAGACTTCCAACTAAGAGAATTTTGAAAGTTAATTGCTATCATTCAGTTGAAGATACGTCAGATGCGTTTTGATAGAGATTTAGCGACCTGTAAACCGAGTAGTTGTATATTAGGTGGGTATTTGCTCAATATGTAATTAAGATGATAAACATATTATTAATGAAAAAGGACTTTTGTCCAAAAGTGTACAATCAAGTTTCGATATCGGTAAAAATAACGGAAGCAGTAAAAATTAAATATTCAATACACATAAAGAATATTTATTTCTAGATGCTAAAGATAAGAACGAGCATGCAAAATATAACCGAGTATAAATAATAAAAAGGTATGATTTTTGATGACGAAGGAAAAATTTGATACCCACGGTAATCGAGAAAAACCCTTCGGGTTTCAACGGCCGGGGAAGTAATGCACTATGAAAATCAACTTACAGATTGGGTGGTAACGACGCGCTAACCTAGCTGACTTACTTCTATATTGTGATCCTACCAAGGAACTCCTTGGATTTGCTCGCGACAACGGAACCGGACACCTTCTGGTCTTCACGTCAATATTTCCTCTTTAACCACTTGAATTATCGAACACGATCGAGTCTCCTTCTTCAACGTACCGAAGTCTCCAATGAAGGTAGAATGATGTAAGTGTTTGAATGGCAAAGAGAAAATGTCGACAAAACTAGTTAGAATATGAAGTTCAAGGTTGTAACTTTTAGTTTTCTCAACGGAAGCAAGATCAATGGAGTTTGAACACGATTCTTTTCAAGTGGGGCATGAAATTGATCTGCCAAGAGTCCTAGGGTTTTAAAATTATAAGATAAGTATTTATAGAGGGCTCAAAAATTACATTTAAAAAGTTACCCGTAGCTCGAGCACGCGGCGGGCGCACGGAGGGTTTCCAGAGAAACCCTACGTGCACTTGAGCGCGGGGGTGGCAAGTAGCGAGCGGACCCTTTCTAGATTTTGCGCTCGAGCGCACGGCGAGTGCAATGCTTCTGGTTTTTGGGGTCGAGCGGGTAGAGAGGGCACAGAGAGCATCGGGTTTCTGGATTTTGGGCTCGAGCTGCTGGAGAGCACACGGCAAGCACGATATTCATAGAAGTCGAAACAGATAGCAACAGATGTATGTTGATGCAGCACTTTGAGAATTTATAACCCGACAACGATGTAATAATATATACTGTCACGGAATGTGCTAATCATAAAAATGGCCCTAACAATTAAAAATATTGATACTATCATGAACATTTAATGACTTTAGAATTTAAAATTTTTGTGTGAGCAGTTCGAACCATGTTGGGCTGGTTAGGGCTCAGGTCTTCACCACTTGTCTCTGATACCGTAACTGTGACGACCCGAGTCGAATAAAATATAAATGTGAGTCGAATCTCCAACAAGTGATAATAAATTAAAAACTAGTAATAACAATAAACCTATCAGTATATAATAAGTGATAGAACCAGAAGTCACAACAGTAATATAACATCTAATAGATGAATTTATCCGACAATATATATTTCGTCGTAATTACAATTCAAAATTAAAAGTAAGGCAGATCTTCCGAGACCTCATGTAACAAAGATCATAAAATTTATCAGGGATAGGCAAAAATCCCTCAGAATTGAACATAAAAAGATAAACATGGATTTTCTAATTTGAATGTTAGCGTGAATAACCTAAACATTAAATAAAAATTAACAATATGGATTTCATTGAATTTGAATATTATATAATTCATCTCATGGATACTACCAAATCCAACTCATGGATTTCACTGAATTAGATTATTGTAGAATCCTACACAATGATTCTACTGAATACAACTCACAGATTTCACTGATTTCAAAAACTCATCAGGTATCATCAAGAACAAGATATCATAAAGAAAATTTTTAAATCTTATTCTGTCATTGTGAAGTAAAGGCCACTCATATCCCCCGACGGCTAATCAATACTTGTAAGTCAACTTCCAACCAAATCCCTGGTCGTCAGAGATTTTGTTAAACCAAATGCGGACGTTTTACTAGCGTGTACAAAGCATCTCACTAGCACATACGGAGACCAATACATGCCTCACCAGTGCGTATAGAGACCACAAGTATCTCTAAGGTCAAACTCAATATCTCCCTCCGTGATATCTTCAATATTATATTCTACGATGGTCATATAGTCATAAGCATCCCGCCACACTAGGTAATATACACATCATCATCATATCATCGGGATATAAAAATCGGTATTGAATAAGGGTAGACTATACTAAGGTACCATAATCTCTTATTCGACTAAATATCTTAGTATTTTTATATGTTCTATTCAACTTTAACCGTAGAAAGTTAATAACCAAAATATTCACGCCATCAAATATAACGCAAAGAAGGCTTTGTAATTTCAATGATAGAATTATTGTTCGGTACTGATAAGGATTGTACTCACATAATTAAAGCTAATACAAAGAAATTTATCACGAAACAAAGAAAGGACAATAACGAATAGGGAATAAATTATTTTGACTAATAAAAATATTCATCTAGTCTCTTATTCTGATCCGATATACAAACCTATTACTAAAGTCATATCTTAATTATCACCTACGAACAAGCATACTATTAACAACCCAATTTAATTGTCCCAAACTTATCTAGCAATTTTAACAAAATTATATAATAACTTTAACATTGTTCTAATTATTCAACTCGTATTCTAAAATATGTACACATATATTTACCATCACCATAATATGTTAATATTTACTATACCAATTATTCATGATCATATATATAACACACATCCACACCCGCATATATATAAACCCAACTTATTCTCTCTTCTCATTCTTTCCTCTTTCCCTATAATTCTTTTCTTTTCTTTATATATGCATATTGTTGCCTCCTAAGTTTTCGGTTGTCGTACGGATTAGGGAGCTTTCGGATTCCTGATCGTCTGGAAGCGATCGTGAGCGGGTTTGGTCGCCGTCTCTGTTAACCTGGGACCTGCATAACACAATTAACAAATAGGAGGTTAGAGGCCCGATGGAATTTCTTCCACCAAAACACTTCGACACTCAAGTTAGTAACATTTTGTAATAAACAGAAAGGGGGGCGCATGCTTAGAGGTGCGCGAGAATATGCTGTGAATGTGTAAGGAGTGCGTGATGTAGAAGTGGGAGATTGGTGAGTGGATGATGGGAGGCCTGGCTTCCAGAATGCACCGCAATGGGTGGCTAATTGTAATGGCCCGTATTAGGCTGGAGAAAAGTGGGAGCCGGCTATGTGTTTGAGAGCTTGCACATGCAGGGGCGTAGGTCTCGGTGGCAGGCTCTAGTTTTCTTGTAGGTGAGTTGATCGATTGATATTCCTCGGGTGAACTAAGTGATTCCCCCATTTTCCTATAAGCGAGGGCGGGATTTATGGCTCCTCTGTTTGGAGTCCTTGGCGCGAGAATCCCTTTTGCAGGGATTCGTTGGTCGTTGACCTTTGACGGCAATCGTCGGTGCGTCAGTTGTCACCTAGCGGTGGCAGGCAGACCGTCCAGCGTCACAGGCCATGCTTGGTCTACCTCCCACGCTGGGATTGGCCGAAGAACTGTGGGCAGCGCCGTGAGTCGCGACTGGCAGCGCTAATCTTCTCCTTATTGGCTCGTCTTCTCTACACCACCCCTGTCGCTCGTCAGCTGCATTAATGGGCTGCAAACGATACCCATTAATTGCGAGTATGGGTTGCCACGTAGGCTGTTTAGAGACGCTGGACTGGATTTGCCGTTTGGGCTGTTGCTCCATGGATTGGGCTTGGAATCTTCTTCGGCCTTAGTGTCAGGCCCAATACTAGCCCCCATGCCTGAGCCGACCTGTGATCGTGGCCTGGCAAGTCTGTCTGGGTCTGATCCACGATCGCTCGATTTCCCTCAGGATGTTCCACTGTTTGTTGTCTCTCAGCTTCACGCCTTCTCTAGGCGGCTGGGCTGGCTTTTCTGGCGCTGTAGTGATTCTATGCTTGGAAAGAAAGGATTCTTACATCTAAGGTTGCTGTGGGCCAGGTGCTTTTCCTTCCCCGTGAAAGATGGTTATCAGGGCACGCGCGAAATTAACTCGCGGTAGGGTGCCAAATTGCCTATAAATGGGGAGTACCTTCAATTGGCATGACTCATCACTTGGCTGATGTCTGTTGGAGCAATGCGAGGACCTTGGTTCCTCCCACCTTTGGCAGGGGTACATAAAAGAATCGGATGGACCAGCTAAAGATCTAGAGCTCTTGTCGAAGACTGGACTCATGCCCCTTCCTCGGGCGATTTCTTATGCTAATGAGGGTGGCTTGATTGCTCTACCGTCGTCATGTGCCTCTCCCTAGGCCACGGTGGTTTGCGGTGTGCAGGAGGATCCTGGCAGAGCTCTCACGGGGCTCTTTGCCTTTCGTGTAGCACATCGCACATGGTCTCTAGTTCATTGGAACCTCGCACCAGCTGGGGAGGAGGTAGAAAGTGGAGCTCCGGCGGGGGAAGAGCAGGTCCTTTTCTTGCGTCCCGGTCGGAGGCTCTTGAGCCGGGTGTTGGTTCTACCTCTACGGTTAATATTAGGTTCGTCCACGGCGGTTGACTAACACTTGGCTGCTCGAGCTGGCGTGCTTGGGTTTGTTGGGTTACCGGCGGTGGTGTTGTGGCGATCTCATGTAGGTCACGTTCGCCAAGCATCCAGGGCAATTGCTCAGGGGTTAGGCCTCGTGTCGCATCTTCTTCTTTCTTGTATCTTTGCTATCGTAAATTTTGTACTTTGTAAAGAAAGTTTTGATTAATAAAAGAAGTAGCCATTTGTCTTTATTCCTCTGTCTCATGGCATGCATCTTCTCACACTGACTGCATCTTTGGCTCACACTTTGTGGGCAATTTGTTTCTTCCATTGCATCGCGCCCTGTTCCACACGTTTGAACATGTTTGGGTGCTTACGGCCTAGCTTTTGGCCGACATTGTCCCTCGGGCCTCAGCGCAGACCGTCGACGGGATGACACGACAGGAGGGGACTCCTGGCGGTCGAGGCTCCAGAAGTTCAAACGTTACGGGTGGATGTCACATCCGCCAGGCTGCCCAATGCATTAACTGTGAGGGAGATCGGGGGACGTCGCGTCATAATGATCCGCCTTGGAAAGGCATGAATTTTCAGGGACACGCCACGTGGGAGGAACTGGTTGGCTTCTTCTTGAAGCGTTTCCTTGGAGGTTTGTTAGCTATTTAAACTTCACGATTCCCTTCAAGGGTTCCGCATCCTTTAGTTGCTTTGGGAGTGTAAGGCAAGCGCTATTCTTGCTTCCCTTTCTTCTTTATGGAGAGACCGTCGTCCTCGTCCGAGTTTGAGTCATTTTCCGGAGAGTCTGTGAGAGACACGAGTGCTTCGCGGATTTGCAATGATGCCGCGCCTGTTGCTGTGGGCACAGGAGGTGGTGGTTCAGAGGCCAACGTTGTTGTACCGATGAGGTTTTTGCGGGCCCCACCGTGCTTCGAGAGAGAGGGCGCGTCCACATCCTCGCAGGGTTGAAAGCCCAGGAGGGTGGATCCCGCGCTCCAGCAGGTACCCCGCTGTTAAGGGCTGCGAGGCCAGGGTGCAGGCTCTAATTGGGGAGGTTGAGCAGGTGAGGGCTCGAGTCGCATACTTTGAAAGAGCGTGGTCCGAATCGGAGGCATGGGCATCCATGCTTGTTGATGCTAACATGCAGGCTTGAGGCCGTATCTTGGCTGTTCAGGAGGAGTTCGAGCAATTCCAAGTACACTCTGGAGAGGAGCACGCGCAGTTAGAGGCTGAGTTGAAATTGAGGCTCAGGCCAGAGGAAGTGGTTCCTGCACTGGAAAGTAGGATTCAGGACGGCATTTGTCTCAGCCAGAGGCTAGATTGGCTAGAGGAGCCAAGTTTCCGCGTCGGCATCCTGGACTCTCAAAACTTAGGCATCCACACTCGCGCCCATCTGAGAGAGTTCATTGCTCCGGACTCTCCAGGATCCAGTGAGGGCGACCAGTTGTAATCTGTGGTCGTCAACCACCTTAAGCTATAGAAAAGTTCATTAGTGAAATACGTAATAAAACTTCTTACTTGGCTGTGCTGTTTGCTCGTACTTTCATGTTCCTTCTTCTTTTATTTTTTATTTTTTTGTTTTTTTGCTAGTTTCGTTCCCTTGCCACCGCCTCTAACAGTCAGGATCCCTGCATTAAATGCGGGTGGGATGACCTAGATCTTGTCAGCGGCTGAAGAGATACTAATCGCCGATTCAATGGGCTATGATTGCTCGACGCTTGGGAAATTGTGGCGTTTCTGTCAAACGGGCACGTGGCCTGATTTTTGGGTAAGGACTCCACTTGCGTTTTCCCGCGTGTTGGCGTCTTGTGGCCTATATAAGCAGCGTCTCTGCGAAGTCCTTCCTCTTTGTGCTTTTTCATGCTTGAGACTGTAACTCTTTCCAAAGTGAGCGAGATGGCTGAAAAGAAAAAATCTCCTTCCTCTTCGCAAGTTCCCATATTGAGTGGCCATAGGGTAGATAACATGGGCTTTGTTCTGACTACGAACACCGTTGTTGTCCTAATGGTCGATTATGGCATTGCTCCAGACATGTACCGCGCTGCTGGCCTAGACGGTAGGGCCCACACTCCTCCAGAGGGCTTCGTTATCGTTTACGAGCATCATCTGAAATGGGGGCTCCGCTACCCCACGCTGTGCGAGCTGACTGCCCTTGTTGAAGCTTTGGGTGTTCCTGTGGCGAGACTTCACCTAAACGCTCTCCGCTACCTGGTTTCTTTGTGCATCTTCACCCGCCTACATTCTGTATTTTTCGATGCAACTGCGGCGAAGGTAATCTTTTGCTTCTCGGAGGCAGATAGTTGGATCTTCATGTCTTCGAGAGCCGATTTTCAGTTCTAGGGGACCAACTCTGACTCGATGAAGAATTAGAAGAATCATTTTTTTCTGCAAGAACCGTCGGATTCAGAGCTTTCTCAAGAATGGGGCCCAATCCCACCATTCTTTCGCATGTAGGTGTCTGATGAGGAGGTCAGGGGAAAGGCGAGACTGGTTGCAGCCATTGGTTCTCAAATGAAGTCCTTCTCCACCCAAGGGTATTACCTGACATCTGACGCCCTTGCTGCTGCCAAGTGGGGTCCCATGTCTAGCCGGGCCGTGGCTAGCTCTTTGAAAAAGCTTGCGGATGTTGTGATCTACGGATCATTGGGGGGAGACGCTGAGGAGAGTTGTTCCCTGTTGGAGTCATCCTCGGATGACGCCATACCTAAAGTATCTGATGAACGGAGTACTGCCAGAAGACACGGACATGGCCAAACGGATCAAGAAGATGGCCGGCTGTTGCACTATAGTCGATGGACTGCTGTCTCACCATGATTACTCGACTCCGTATCTCTACTGCCTAATCCTGATGAAGCCGACTACGCCTTGGGCAAAGTCCACCTCGAAATTTACGGATCACACGTCGGCGGCAAGAACTTGGCATTCAAGATCATGTGACAAGGCTACTATTGGCTGTCAATGAAAAAGGGTGCACTCGAGTTCGTAAAGAAGTGTGAGAATTACCAGCTTCACAGCAACCTTCACCACCAGTCATCCGCCGAGCTAAAGTCCCTCCAAGCGCCTTGGCCCTTCGCGCAGTGGAGACTTGACATTCTCGCCCTATTTCCCATCTCGACGGGGCAGAGAAAATTTATCATTGCACGTATCGACTACTTCACCAAGTGGGTTGAGGTTGTCCCGCTGGCTAAGATCACAGAATATAATGCTCTTGAATTCGTTCGCCAGAGTATCATCAGCAGATTTGGCGTTCCAGAGGTCATAGTGATTAACAACGGAACCTAATTTTCAGAATAGTGATTAGCCAAGTATTCCGCCAGCCTGGGCATTTGGTTGGCCCATATTTCGGTGGCGTAACCTTAAGCGAATAGATAGGTGGAGGTCGCGAACCGTACGTTATTCCATGGACTTAAAACCAAGCTGGAGGACGCAAGGGGCTCCTTGGTAGATGAGCTCCTCTCCGTCCTCTGGTCTAACCGGACGACTCCAAAGGAGCCAACTCACGAGACACTCTTTAGCCTCTGCTACAGGACCGAAACGGTAATCCCGGTTAAAATTGGGCTTCCAAATCTCAGGGTCGAATCTTTCGACCCGAAATGTAACTCTCAAAAAATCCAGGAACACTTTGACCTGTTAGAAGAGGCCTGCGATGCCGCCAGGATGTGGACGACA
This sequence comes from Nepenthes mirabilis, assembly GCA_025585075.1. NCBI lineage: Eukaryota > Viridiplantae > Streptophyta > Magnoliopsida > Caryophyllales > Nepenthaceae > Nepenthes > Nepenthes mirabilis. The sequence goes on from JAODPA010147448.1 coordinate 32,066, forward strand.
GCCTACCAACGGCGAATCGCCCGCTATTATAACAGGAAGGTAAAAGCGCGGCACTTCGACGTTGGGGACTTGGTCTTGAGAAGCATCGAGGCAACTGGCAAGATCTGTAATCGGCATAAGCTCTCCTCGAACTGGGAATGGCCCTTCCTAGTTTCCGTTGTCCTGAGAAACGGGACGTACAAGCACCGAAACCAGGACGAAAAGTTGGTCCTACAAACATGGAATGCGATTCACCTCAAATGCTATTTCCAATAAGGGCCTAGTTAGGTAGTCCGCTTGTTTGTATGTAACTTTTTGTATTCAACTTTCAATTAATAAAATAAGCATTTCTCTTTGGCATGTTGTATTTGTTTTCTCCTTTATATTGTATTCATGTGTATCTTTTTTATTATATGGCTAGACGACTTAGATTGCCCCTAAGTCATGTGGGTCTTCACCAGTCGTTACTAAACCCTAGTCATCCAGGCGTCCCATGAGCGGTTGTATCTAAACCCTGTTTATCCAGGCGGCCCATTAGTTGCCGAATTCAAACCTTAGTCATCTGAGCAGCCCGTAGCTGTTCGAATCTAAACTTTGGTCATCCAGGCGACCCATAAGCGGTTGTATCTAAATCTTGATCATCCAAGTGACCCGTTCACAGTCAAAATCTTAGGAGATTAGCACAGCACACGTGATAACCTCCTTCACAAGTAGATATCGTGATCAGTCAATGATGATCGATGGGAGCAAAATACTCCTCCAAAGCTAGCCGTCCAAATCGACGCTTGGGCAGCGCCATCAAGCCTTACTCATGAGCGAGTACTAGGTAGGCTTGACGCCAGCAACAGCTTTAACGCCATCCCAAGGGCCCCAGTTATTCGGGAAGTGCCAGGGGTGCCTTAAGCAAGGCCGATGGTTAACTCACAAGCAGTATGCTAAGTTGGTCGGCTAATACAGTGATGAACAAGCTAAAAGCAGCAATAAAAGCAAATGCACACAAATCCGTGAAAATACCCATTTTATTGTTTGTACATTTACATCACTAAACAAAGAAGAACTAAAGTCACAAAAACTAAGGAGGCGGTGGTAGCCCTTGACTACTCCGTGGTTCCCCCACGAGGCTCTTGCAACTCTGAGCAGACCAGTTCGATAGGTCAATAAGATCCACTGAAAAATCAGGATCAATTAGCCGCATGGTACGCCGACTGAAGTAGATCCCCTCCCATAACCGTGACAGTATCATGTCTGCGACCTCGTGAGGGTGAATGCGGAAGCTTAGCTTATTCTCCAAAGTAGTCCTCTGCCCCGCAAGTTGGTCGAGACGCCTCTTGACCCGTTCATTCTCCTCCTTTAATCGGGCATTCTCCTCCTTCAGGCGGTCACTCTCCTTTACCGTGCCAGCCACCATGACGTCCTTCAAGCTAGTGATCTCCTCCCTTAAACTGGCATTCCCGCCTCTAGGCCAGCCAGCATAGACTCCAAGGCAGCAGCATCCTCCTGGTACTCCGCCTTCAGAGCCTTCAGTTTCGAATCGAGGCAGGCAATCTCTGTATTCCTATCGGAGATCACATTGTCTCTCTACCCCAACACATTACCAACTGCGTTTACGACTTTATCAGCCTGAGAAAAAGAAACAAAGGTCAGTAACGACAAAGTTAAAGACAAGGCGAGTAACAAAAGTATACTTGCCAGATTTATTGCACTGGCCTATCTAGTCGGCATGCAGATTTGGCTCCAGCGGTGGTGGACCCCTCCTGAGCAGGCCTAACAGTGACCTTCGCCGCAAGCTCCTCCGGTAGCTCCTCCGAAAGGTCCGTCGTCCCCACTTGCTCCTCAGGTACAGTAGGGGTCTCCAAAATCGTCTCTTGCAGCTCAATTTGCAGCCCCATAACCAGAGACCCAACAGATGGCTCCTGTGGCTCGGCTCGCAGCACGCCAATCGTCTCAGTAGACAGCTCAAGAGTCATTTCTTGAAACCTAGGTTGAGGGTCCGACATCAACTCCACCAGCGCAGGCTGCGCCAAAAAAACGACGCCGCTCGCCCTGGCACTCAGCATGACGTTATAAGCCTCTAAAGCCAACTCAGCTTCAATCCCTGAGACGCCACCTATTCTCGTAAGACACCGAGCGGCCACGTAATCTAGCCTAGAAGATGACAAAGAAGGCGCTACCATGGCTGCCTTCTTTTGCTTTGGACGTGTGGGAACAGTATCAGGAGAACGAGCACCTATAAGCGTGGTTCTGGTCCTCTTCGTCCTCCGCAGGGCCTCTTGTGGAGGAGCCCCGAACTTCTGGACTGGAGAGGGAGTGTGACAGACCGGGTTATTATTATTATTTTTCAATAACCCTTCTGTCAATAAATCAATATAATAGCTCATGCCTATAAGTATCATAATTTCAGCATATCACAAGATCCAAAAGCCACATAAAATTCGTGGCTCTTGCATGGTGTATTTAAATACCACGTTAGCTTAAGAGAGATGCCACAAGTTCTCTATATACCCAAATGAAATGCGGAAGCAGAACTAAATACTTAAGTTACCTGCGGAAGCTTAATAGGGATGTAACTAATTTCCAAGCTTTCAATATTCGGCTTTTCTTAAGCAGATCTCTTTTTCTGTTCTAATTATTCAGGGGCCATTTTTAACACTAACACCTGGGAGGAGAAAATAGCAAGTGTGAACGTACAACTTAGCAAGTGAAATCATACGTCACTATCAAACTGTGAAGAAACATGAAAAGGGTAACATGGTCTTTAAAATACAATGAGACTTGAGTGGATCATTTAGACGTATTGATTTGCCATTCACCATATTTTGAAACCTTTAGTTACGATTTGAACATGCTTAATCAATTTACTTTAATCTTTGTGGACCAGCGCCAGTAGATCGTACTAGCAAACGATGCGAGAGAATCAGGAAAGGATCATCATACTCCACATGATCTAAGGCCGTGAGGGCTTATCTTTTACGACCCAGCCAGGGGGTCGTGCACATCGTGCCATAAATCGCCCCATTTTCCCGGGGTACCAGGGCAGTCCTCATTCTTCCACAATAGTATCCTAAGGCGTGACACGGAAACCACCCGCTTACACACAAGCGACCAGAATACGTGGCTCAAATATTCTTTGGGTTTATACCGTGATGGACGTGTCAAGCCAGAGAATACTACCCATCTAAAAGTCCATGGTCCTAGTTTCATGATTCTATTTCCATATTCATTTGAGGAAAAGTCCACCGTATCTCATGTATCGTATCTCCCGCCATTTGGGAGGTTTCCTCATTCACATATCATTACATATCACATTGTGGACTTCCCTCCGTTTACTCATTCGTTTCTCATTTCACTTGGGCATTCGTTTCTCATCTTGCTTGGGAACTTAAGCATTTCACATTGTAATCACACATGCCATGTAGATTTTCTTTGATTGCTTATACGATTCTTATTCTTCTTTAAACTTATTCCCTTTCACGATTCAATTTGAATTCAAGAGAGAACTTTAGCATTTCTCTTTTCATTGAGTCAATATCATTTTGGAGTCCTCCGGTGCTCATTTCATTGTAAGCGATGCACATATATTATTAATCATGAGCTATACGATTTTTATAATTTGGGTGGATATTAAAACGATAATACTTGATAGAAAACGAGTAAAAATCACAAATTAACTATAGTGAGTATGAAAATACTTGCCTGGGATGCTCATCAATTCCTCATGTTTGGCTTGGAAATCCGTCTTCTTCCTTCTCTTTCCTTCGTCTCTCCCGCTCCACTCCTCCTCTTTTCCTTCTTTTCCGTTCGTCTCTACTCCTCCTCCCAATCCCCTCTTCAGTATTTATAGGCGGTGGTGGAGAAGATGGAGTATGATTCTTCCGGAGAATTCTAGAGATTTCTGGCGTCGTTTCTTCCCGAGATGTCTAGAATGTTCCGGAGTCGCTTTTTCCCGAAAATTCTGGAGGTTTCCGGAGTCATCTGTTCCCGCAATTATTCCGGAGTCAATTTCCTACTCCGGCTCCCGTTCTTCCCTTCTAGTCAACTTCAGTTGACTGAATTCCTCTTTTGCAGCCTTCTTCCTTTCTTGCCTTGTTGACCGGATTGGGCTTCCTTTTATGCCCCACTGCGTCCTTAAATCACTCCGGCTTTCAAGGCGTAACTCAACTCCGGCTTCAGAGAGCGTGAATCAACTCTGGCTATTTCGTTTCACAAATCACTCCGGCTTCTCAATTTATAATTAACTCCGGTCATTTCCTTCAAAAGCACTCCGGCTTTCGTGAGTAAATCCACTCCGTCCATTATGTCACTCCGACTTATCAATTTATAATTAACTCCGGTCATTTCCTTCAAAAAGCACTCCGGCTTCCGTGAGTAAATCTACTCCGTCCATTTTGCCATTCTTACTTCACTCCGGCTATTTCGTTTTACAAATCACTCCGGCTTCCGTGAGTAAATCTACTCCGTCCATTATGTTACTCCGGCTTCTCAATTTCTGGTCATTTCCTTCTCAAATAGCACTCCGTCCTTAAGAGTCGCAAGGCCACTCCGGCCTTCGTCAAAGCCCGCACGTGTTCTCATTGGTAAGGAGCTCTGAGTCTTATATATGATTCAATGGTTTCTTCTTATTTCGATGTGGGACTTCTTTCACTCCGGCCTGCTCTTCCACTCCGTCCTGCAAGGCTAGTCTGGTTTTCTTCAAACGTGAGGCTTCTCCGGCTTTTACGCTCTTCTCAATTCACTCCGACCTGCAAGGCCAGTCCGGTTTTTCATCAACTTAAGGCCACTCTGTCGTGAACTCTACTCTCAATCCACTCCGGCCTGCAAGGTTAGGCCGGTTTTCTTCTATTTTTCACTCGAGCGCCTCTTGGGCGCACAACAGGCGCCACTTGGTTATATGCAGGAATTAGGCATTTTTCTTTTCTTCAATTATCAATATGTTTTTCTTCCTGTTTCTACATATTTGGCTTCTAAAAGGAATTATTACCATTATTGTTTTTAACACGTCTTAGATTTCGGAGCCTCCTATTATTCGTTCTAGAGGCCTATCAGACTAATCACCTTATCATTATCAACTTTTTAGATCCGAAACCTCACAGGGAGGCCCCTATCGTGCTCTCTTGGTTTCCTCTTGAGAAACCAAGTGGTCCTTCTTGAAATCCTTGGGGTTCTCTCTCACCAGCTCTAATAGGTCGGCCATGGTGGCAATCTCCTCCTTCCGTAGCGCCCCGGTGAAGGCTCGGGGAACCTTGCCCCAGTCTTGAGACAAGGGCCTTGACTTCGCAACGCGAACAAAGAAGAAGCGACCCATTTAGTTCTTCAACGAGTCATAGATAGCATAGGTAATTGGAAGGTCTTGAGGAATCAGAGAAATCCAGTCAGCACTCTGATTGAATCAGAACATCACTCTAATAGTGTCCACCGTCATTGTGCGAGAGTGATGACGCATGAAGATGCAAAGGGAACACAGATATCGCACGACATTGGCATGGAGCCACACGATAGGCACTCGGAGGGCAGCGAGGATATCCAGCAGCTCCTGAGGGACTGGAAGACGAAACCCACTCCTTAAATGAGCCTCGTAGATGGTCACATAGCCTTCGAGCGGCAGGAACGCCCTGTCCTCCTCCTAAGGAACTTGGAAAGCAATTTCCTTGGAGATGCTGTACTCCATGTACAATTCGTTTACGTCATTATCTCTTAGCATAGATGCAATATCAGCAACAGAGGAAGCCATCGACATGGAAACAGAGGAGCACTCAGGGTTTTTTAGGTTGAGGAAGACGAAGGGAAGCGTGAAAAAATTTAAAATAAAATGGACGGATAACTTAAAGGTCAGTGTGAACGCAGTGCCCACTATCCGCCTCGTGAACGAACACCATCATTGCTGCCATGTGTCGTTTTCTGAAAAGACGCCATCGAATTAGATCCTCTGACGCATTAATTACTAAGATCCTGAAGTCGCCGTGTGTAGACGCGTGGTCGCCTTTTCATCTAACAAGCCAATTAATGATGGCGCGCCTTTCCAACTCCCACAAGTCCTCCAGATTGAGACGGTCAACAAATCCGCCTAACATTTTCTTCACCAAATTATCCAGATTTGACTGAGACGGTCAACGAATCCGATCAATATTTTCCTCACCAAGTCCTTTGGATTCAATTGAGGCGGTCAACAAATCCGGTCAACGTTTTCTTCACCAAGTCCTCCGGATATGACGGAGATAGTTAACAAATTCGTTCAACGTTTTCTTCACCAAATCCTCCGGATTTGATTGAGACGATCAACAACCCCGTCAACCTTAACGGACAATAGCCAGATACTTCCTATCATGAACATGCTAAACGGTAGAATTCAAACCACCAGTATGGGGGGGCTAGTGATGGGCATGTCCACAGTGGGCCAGCCCAACAAGAAAAATAGACCAGATCCAAGAAGTCTTATACGTGCGCGTGGATGGTCAATGCTAGGCGTTGACCAGATGAGTGGCCAAGTTGGGCAGCCAACAGGCTCCCCATGTGACGGTTAACATTTTTATTGACTGAAAATGCTATGGTAAGCCGGTTCATGATAGCAAACCTCACGTGGGCTAGGCCCAATTGAGCCCACTCTTCCGTACGCAACCAATAATGGTTCTTTTTATTGATTTCGCGCCTTTTCAAAAGGCAATTCTTACTGTAGCGGGCACCAACATATTCAGCGCACGTCCCATGAGAAAAGTGCTAGATTTTCTCTTCCTGCCTACTGCAAACCCTAACGGTAACATGACACAGGAGGAAGGCGAGTAATATTGAGAGCCGTTGCCCGCTAGGAAAGGTAGCAATCCCAACACATTGCTAAAATCAGGCTATTCTGCTAAGGAAGGACACTCAGGAGAGTGCGGGGATCACGCCTTTCTACACAAGGAAGGTCGTTCAACACTTCATCTATAAAAAGCCCATAGAGTCTCCACTCTAGGGCATGCTCACTTCTATCAAACAAACGCTTACTGCTATAATCACATGCTCATCTTTCAAATTCTCTTTTGAAGCTGTTATAGTGCTTTGAAAGTCCTTCAAGCTCCCAAGCTTACAGGACTTAGTCTCCCTCTCACTCTTCGCGAATACAGAGCTGAGAAACTGTGTTCATCACGAGCCATTAGAACACCTCTCACGTTTGAAATCAAACATTCATCTAAAACACTCATTGCCCACCCTCTCACATTGAATAAAATATTAAGGAGGTCAGTTGAATATTCAAACTTTTTTTAAATGTTTCTCTATTTTCATAGAGAATAGCATGGGCTAATGATGACAATAGCAATAAATCAATGGAAAAGCACGGGGACAAAGTATATCAAAGACATTAAAATAGTAGATACAGTACATGTCCAAACAAAAAGCAAATATGACAAAGTCCCCCCCCCCCCCCCATGATATAACGAAGCTTCCCCTACAAAATAAACCTCCCCTAACAATAATACAAAGATGAGATAAGCTCTCCCCTGATATACTGTTTCTTTATGTCATGAATGACTAAAGGAATGGCATCAATTAAAGCCAGAAGAAGAATGCCATGTGGCAAATAAATAGGCAAGTTGCTCCTTTGGGGTAGTAAGAAGGGTGTCAAGGCACTCAAAGCCCACGAGCATGTGTGACTCCAGTCACATGTGAGAAAGAAATAGCCGTTGTTGCTGAGAGGAATACAACTGCTCCTAAGAAGTAAACAACCTCTCAAATTGATTAGAAATCCAGGAGAGATGTCCTATGATCAATGAGGAGAAAGAGGTAGAGGATAGAGGAGGATCGGTCGGGCCATGATAGGATAGGCCAGGACAAGACAAGCCACCGTCGGCTGAAAAAGAAGGGTCATCTAGAAGAGGCTCATCAAAAGGATTATCAGGAGCTAGGGAGTACGGATGAGTGTGGGCTCAACTTTCTTCAAAAGTTGAGCAAGTAATGGGCTCACATGTAGAAGGTTCTTAAATTGTATGTCTAAACCAATAATTAGACGTTGGATGAGACAACCATGGAAAAGATTGACATCCTTCTTGGACATAAAAATATTGATAATATGAGAACACAAGTGGGACGAAAGATCAATGGGCTACCTACTCAAGAGAGTATAAAGGAATAAGGCCTTGTCTTAAGGGATAGAGGAGAAGTTTGTGACCAAAAAATGATTAGTCCATATAATTTGACACACTATCATCCTCCGAGGGGTGAGAAGTTTAGTTTTGAATGATCTGTCATGCCACTTCATAGAAGAACCATGGAGAAAAGAGGCCACCTCATCGAGATGTGACATAATATTATAGTTGTATGGGTAGCTTGAATTGGGAATACGAGGAATACCTAAAGTATGGGAGAGCACTTCCGGGGTAATCTAGAGGCGACTCCCCCTCAAGAAGGTAGTAAAGGAATGCGTAGTTAGGTCAAAATCATAAATGTTAGAATAAAATTTTTGAACCAAAAGATGAGTATGGAGAATAAGGTTGGTCAGAGTCAACTCCTAATGCTAGTCAGTAAACATGGAATAAATAAAAGGGTCGAGGGACGCGAGGTCAATTTCCTGTTCTAAGGATAAGTTGCCTATGAGATATGTGATTTTGAAATATTTTTTTTAGCATCGGTATTAACAAAATGGTCAGGAGCTAAGGACTCACTCACCTAGGGACGCTTACCAACACTGATTCTTGCAAGGGACTTCCAAGGTAACATCTATACAAAAAAATAGAGAGACTGACTATGAGGAACACAAATCCAAGGCAAACTGAAAAACAACGCACAAAAGGAGTAGATTGGATAGTGGGGAACTAAAAAATGTGTATGGGTGCCACGCTGAACCACCTGAAACCTACGAATGTCTCACCACCACGGGTTGAGGCTTCACAAATTGACACTAAAGAGTTGCAAATCGAGTGGGAATCCCAAAAACGTGGGTATATACCATATTGTGACACTCGAAATCCACGACAAACAAGGCTAGATCTACGGAAAATGGGTATGACAAATTACAAATCGGGATTACATACGTGCATAATATAAAGAAATCTAACAAACTAATAGGGTAAAAATAGTGTTCATGGAAGGAGAGAGAAACCACCATTGATGGAGGCAGGAGGATGCAGAACGAAGTGGAAGAGGGAAAGATTTACCTTGAGTGCACCCAAGATTTGCAAGGATACATGAAGATTTAGAAAGTTTTGAGGTTTGTGAAGGTAGGGAGAGGATCAGAGAAGAGAGAAGGAAGAGAGAGAGATCCGAATAGAAGGCTCGACAGGCACTTGAAAATAAGGCCATAAGATACTTAGAAATATTCAAAAATTAACCAAGTGATATAACTCAAGCATCTCTCTTCCCTCTACGGCGGGCTTTCAGTAACCCAGCGGTGGGTGAGGAGATAACGGCGACAACTGAGGGATGTTAAATATCCCCTTTACATCCTTCCCGTGAAGATCCCAAATAGCCGTCCAATTTGACGGCGTCAGGGGACAAAACTCATCACCAATACTAGTGTCTCTTCTGACGTCACTTCCCAGTGACTTCACTCTCTGCAACACCTTCACTCCGGCATCCTCTATCATCTCCCTCTCCTTCTCCCTTTTCTTCTTCCGGCAAGCATCTTCCACCATTTCCGAATAATTAGTGGCTTCAAGGGGGAAGTTGAGGATAGTTATTGGCCCATGCATTTTTACGATGAGATTTAATTTTGACCGTTTAATTTTAAATTTAATCAAATAGTTGAGATTAAATCTCGTCTGATAAGATCCTAGCTGTCCGTATTGGGTGGAATTTAACAGCTGAAAACGAGGCAAGCTATAACCCTAATGTCATGTTTGGTTGTAGGAATTCGGGGGGAATAAAATTTCTATTCCCGTAGGAATAGGAATTCCCCCGTTTGGTTAGTAGTAGGAAATATGGGAATAACAATTCTTACTTATATATTTTTTATTAT